>OX439141.1:117395558-117485511 GCA_949318255.1 Pollenia labialis
TTGAACTTCAAGAAGAATTCTTGACAAAAGTACAAAAAAAGAGAAGTAAAGGAATAGCATGTTAAAATAAATTAAAATAGATAATCATTCAAAAGCAAATTTCGATCTACCAAAAGGTTGAATACAATTTGGTTTAAGGATTGATGTTTGACTAATGACGTCAGCAGTCGTCGATGGCTGCGAGTGTTAAACGGCAAGCCCTCTGAAGAGATTGAGTGGTTGCAATCGAAACATGTCAGGGTAACCTGTCCGTAAACACCTGGGTTCGAGCCCAGATTGAGTCAAGAATGAAAAATTATCAATAAAAATTTTAATTAATTTTCATGTTGTAAAATTCCTTTCTTCATAAAAATAATTTAATGAAAATTAAATTTAATGAACTTAAGCCTAATTAAAAATATTAAAAATTTGGATTAAAAACCATAAATAGTTCAATAAAATAACCACAATACTAATAATTGTTAAAGCTAAGGCACGAGCTCTATGTTTGCATTTGTCCTTCAAGTTGTGCTGAAAAGGTCAACAAGAAAAAGAAAGACAAAAAAATGAAAAAACAAAAAATATATGTACTTTGAACTTCAAGAAGAATTCTTGACAAAAGTACAAAAAAAGAGAAGTAAAGGAATAGCATGTTAAAATAAATTAAAATAGATAATCATTCAAAAGCAAATTTCGATCTACCAAAAGGTTGAATACAATTTGGTTTAAGGATTGATGTTTGACTAATGACGTCAGCAGTCGTCGATGGCTGCGAGTGTTAAACGGCAAGCCCTCTGAAGAGATTGAGTGGTTGCAATCGAAACATGTCAGGGTAACCTGTCCGTAAACACCTGGGTTCGAGCCCAGATTGAGTCAAGAATGAAAAATTATCAATAAAAATTTTAATTAATTTTCATGTTGTAAAATTCCTTTCTTCATAAAAATAATTTAATGAAAATTAAATTTAATGAACTTAAGCCTAATTAAAAATATTAAAAATTTGGATTAAAAACCATAAATAGTTCAATAAAATAACCACAATACTAATAATTGTTAAAGCTAAGGCACGAGCTCTATGTTTGCATTTGTCCTTCAAGTTGTGCTGAAAAGGTCAACAAGAAAAAGAAAGACAAAAAAATGAAAAAACAAAAAATATATGTACTTTGAACTTCAAGAAGAATTCTTGACAAAAGTACAAAAAAAGAGAAGTAAAGGAATAGCATGTTAAAATAAATTAAAATAGATAATCATTCAAAAGCAAATTTCGATCTACCAAAAGGTTGAATACAATTTGGTTTAAGGATTGATGTTTGACTAATGACGTCAGCAGTCGTCGATGGCTGCGAGTGTTAAACGGCAAGCCCTCTGAAGAGATTGAGTGGTTGCAATCGAAACATGTCAGGGTAACCTGTCCGTAAACACCTGGGTTCGAGCCCAGATTGAGTCAAGAATGAAAAATTATCAATAAAAATTTTAATTAATTTTCATGTTGTAAAATTCCTTTCTTCATAAAAATAATTTAATGAAAATTAAATTTAATGAACTTAAGCCTAATTAAAAATATTAAAAATTTGGATTAAAAACCATAAATAGTTCAATAAAATAACCACAATACTAATAATTGTTAAAGCTAAGGCACGAGCTCTATGTTTGCATTTGTCCTTCAAGTTGTGCTGAAAAGGTCAACAAGAAAAAGAAAGACAAAAAAATGAAAAAACAAAAAAAAAAAAAAAAAAAAAAAAAAAAAAAAAAAAAATATATGTACTTTGAACTTCAAGAAGAATTCTTGACAAAAGTACAAAAAAAGAGAAGTAAAGGAATAGCATGTTAAAATAAATTAAAATAGATAATCATTCAAAAGCAAATTTCGATCTACCAAAAGGTTGAATACAATTTGGTTTAAGGATTGATGTTTGACTAATGACGTCAGCAGTCGTCGATGGCTGCGAGTGTTAAACGGCAAGCCCTCTGAAGAGATTGAGTGGTTGCAATCGAAACATGTCAGGGTAACCTGTCCGTAAACACCTGGGTTCGAGCCCAGATTGAGTCAAGAATGAAAAATTATCAATAAAAATTTTAATTAATTTTCATGTTGTAAAATTCCTTTCTTCATAAAAATAATTTAATGAAAATTAAATTTAATGAACTTAAGCCTAATTAAAAATATTAAAAATATTTTTAAACTTTTAATTATTGACACTATAGAGTAATTTAAATGTTAAAAATAATTTTTTTTTTAATTATTGAAAAGCTTTAAAAATTTTTTTTTTGATTTCATAAATTTATTGGCATTTTACATTATTTGTATGAAATAATTAAATCTTACATTTATTAATTAACAATTAAAAATTTTTTTAATTTGTATTAATTTATGAATATAGTTATGTTTGTATATTGTTTTTTTATGTTCCCAATTAAAATTGTTTGTTTAACTTGGACAAACTTATGTTTTTATATATTGAATAAAATTTTTAATGTAATTACGAAATCCAATGAAGCGATTTAAACTAAAATACTTCATTATAACTATGAAATTCCATTTAGATAGTGAAAATTTTCATTTAACCAATGAAAAGTTTTTTAACCCTGCAGTACTAATGTTAGTCATTTTGACTAACACTGTTTTTATTTTTGCGTGTAACTTTTTTTTGCTGCTATGAAAAGATCTCATTTTTTTTGTAATCTCAGTTGATGGTACGCTCTTGCTTATAACGGTCACTTTGCTGCAGTAAGTAATGCTATTTTTGAGTTTTTGAAGTCATGTTAGTCAAAATGAATGAACGGAGCATTTCACAAATGTAAATAAAACTCTAAAAAATATATTTTTTTGCCTTTTCAGTATTATTTGACATGTTTTCTTAAATTACCAATGAATTAAAAATTTTTAATTTTTATTTTTTTACTTATATTTTTCATTAAAAAAATTTGTGTTTGCGAAAGTGTTCCTAGAAGAGCACCTAAATGCAAAAATTAAATTATTATGGAAAACTTTCATATTATTGTTTTTTTAGACACTGGACAAAATAAGTTTTTAAATTAAAAAAATATTAAAATTATTTCATGTGAAGCTAACAAAAAAAATCGGAGTTATATTCATGTTAGCCGATTTGACTAACAATTAGTTAGTATTAAAGTAGAAAAAAATCATGTTAGTACTCTAGGGTTAATGAAAATGATTCATTAAATATATGAAGGATTTTTCTTTCAGTGTACACTTCGTCGTAAAAACCAAATCCTCATAGCCTCTTGTTTGGAATACATTGTGGGGGACTTGCTTTCAGTCAACAAATTATGCGATGGTACAAAAAGTGCAACTTATTCTATTGCATTCATATAATTTATAACTCGTAATACTCTTTCAACACTGGCATTTCTAGTTCATATTACTAGCATATTAAATACAGCCAAAGCAAGAAATAACTTATACATTTTTGGTCAAAACTGATTTAAATTAGACGGAATATCATCATTAAATTAAGCTTTTTAATAAACAAACGGTAATTTTATCCAATACCCAACGGTATGTTAGGATTCATAAAAATCTTTAAAATATCTTTCAAAATTGAATAATGAAAAAATGTTAAAAAAATTTAGATATATTCATGTTTTCAGGAATTTAAGTTATTAATTCTTTCAAGAGCATCTTAAAATATGACAAACAATTTTCTCTAAGATTTTTAATATCTTTATCAGCCATTTTAACATGACTTTATTCAGTTTCAAATGCTGACCCAAAATCAATGGCATTTAGTGGGGGAAATGTGTTTTGTATATTAATAAGCTCTACGAACAGTACTTATGAAAATATCTTCTGGTTACCGCTGGTTTTTTTAAAGACAAAAATAAAAGCGAAAGGCTGCCAAATTGTAATATTAACATTAGAAAAGCCGCTTTACTAAAATGTTCTTAACACACCACCTACAGGATTCAACAATTTATTCACATACATATTTGAGCCATTCAAATTTCATACATAAAAATACCAGAATAAATTAAATAGCATTTTTTTTTTTTTGCATTGACTTTAACGATTTCCAGAACAAACTCATGGTTCATTAAATATAGCCAACAAATTCGCCAACTATTTTATAAATCGCCATGTCGAAAAGTTCAATATGTATTAGACACCAAGCAAGTTTTAAAATCGTATTTTGTGTGATACACCGATAACTTTTCAGTAAAGTTTTCATACAAATATCGCTCATTTGCTGCAACGACGTCATAACTAAAACAAATACATATCGAAATTAACGTGTTTAAAGTTTTGAATTTGCTCTTATCACTTAGAAAAAATATCGTCACATTTTCTACAAACGGGGAAGGTAAAAAGATATAATTAGGAATTTTATACACAATTGGGCTATTCACAAGGTGTGCTTTCAAGTCATATCATCATAATGTCCTAAATAAAATTTTACAATTGTTAAAAAAAAATATTGTTGTGTTTGAAACAAAATAAAAATGTAAATGCTGTGTTCATTATTTTGTCGTATCTGTACATTAGAAATCTAAATTATAAGCCTGCCCACAGCAGTCATATATATATATTTCTTTTAAGTATTTTAAGACATATGACTTTACAACTTTATGACTACTTTGTGAATAGCCCAAATATATAGAAAAATATAGCGAAAAATTCTGCATCACTTACTCCAAAATTTAATTTTTTGATTTATGACGACGTTGCAGCAAATGAGCAAATGTACCTCTTTAATACAGGGTTGATCATAACTCAACCGTTAATAATTAGATTATAATTTTAAAAATCTTAAGCGGGTTGCATAGCTTGTGGCAACATTTCAAATACCATTCGTATCTTGTACGAAAACAGCAAATCATTTTATTTATATTCTTCGCAGTGAAGTTATGAATATTTGAAGCTGAGTGGCACGTTTACGAGTCGACGAACGTCGCGGGATCCCAATTTTCTTTTGACTGTAAAGGCAACCATCGTTAAAAGGAAACGTGTTTTTTACTATTTTCTTGATTTAAATTTGAAAACAGCTGTCTTACGATTCTGGAATGCTTTGTCTGTATTAAAATCCTATTTTTAAGGAAACATATTGAAATGTTTTGGTAAAAAAATTAACTTTTTGGTTTTACATGCATTTCCAGCAGTCGTAATCGAATATTTATTTTAAAGTTTTTATTTTTTCAGTCGATAATGAACAAATCGAAACTATTTTGTTAGTGTTGTAAGGCATTTACTTGAGTTTTCACAACACTAAAAAATTAATTTCGATTCGTTCAGTATCGACTCAAAGAGTTACAAATAAAATTGCTTTCGAATCGAAAAAGTATTCGACCACGACAGCCAGATGTAGCCTTCTGAATTTTTTTATTTTATTTTTTAAACATTAAACGCATTGATAAACTTATTTAATAGTTCTAATGAATTGTAATTTGTTCGTTGTTAAATTGTATTATGCACGTTTAATATTAAGCGGGAATTCTAGGAAAATTCAAAAATAAGTCCCGCTTTCCCGGAAAATTAAAAAGGTTGAGAAAGACTCTACTTATAGCCCACCCTACAAAAAGTTTTCTTTACTCTATGTATGAAAATATGGTATAAGTATTAGTAAAATCCATAACTTTATTATTAACACTAGTTATTCTTAATTTGTATAACCTTTAATCCAAAAATATTTAAAATTTGTTATATAAAAAAATTAAATATTGCAATTATTTTCCCAGGTTACAATCGATTATTGAATGTAAATTTCTGCGCCAATTAGGCATCAAATTGAAACAAATGTTTTATGAACTTGATACATAAGTACTAACTCACTTGCATATACACACACTGTCATGACAACTTTGTATATGAAAATTACAATTCATTACCAGATTGATACTTTCATCAACCATACATATGTATACACACAATATGTAGGTTATATTAACATAGATAAATAGATATTCAGCTGTGAATAAATGTTAATAAAATACGCACAAATCAATAATCACGAATGAGAAAAAAAGCTATAATACTACAATGGATATGATGAGAAAATTTTGTATTGGTATGTATGACCTAAATATTTCCTAAGGGGGGTAGGCAGCACGATGAAGGTTTAAAAAAAAATTCAGTAAATTTACTTTAGATAGTTGCTTTTACAAGTTTTTCCCATCATCTCACTTTTCAGAACGTGGTGATAAAGCTGATGCTCCCTTAGTAACATAATATCTTTTTGGTCATATAGAGCAGTGGGAATTATTTTTTGTACTTTGTGCTTTATTGTTTGGTTTATCAACCCACATAACCATGATTTCATGAAATTTTGTAATTCATATTCATTACCCGCAATATTTCTCCAAACGAAGAAAGATAAAGTAACCGTTATATAATTACACTTTTTAAATGTTAACTATTTTACATTTTCAATCGAAATTTTATACAAAAACTATTTACTACAATTAAATAAGTAAAAATTGCTACACTCGGCTATGCCGAATTTCTTATTCACTCGTATGGCGTATTAAAGTGATTATCATCCCAAATTATATGGCATTTTATGATATGGTGGTTAAATTTTAAGGGCCGGTGTTGATTTTGAATAAAACACAAATTATTTAGGAAATTACTGTAATTTATTTTTATTATGATAATATTGGTATAGTTCAATCATGTATGGCACAAAATATCGGCCAAATGGCCGCCGCGACCTTGGCTGCACACCTCCATCCGATGGCATAATTGAAATTCTATGCCGTTAATGTGCCGAATTATCTCATCCTTTAGCTCTTGAATTGTTGCTGGCTTATTGACGTATACCTTTTCTTTCAAATAACCACAAAGAAAGAAGACCAACGGTGTCAAATCACATGATCTTGGCGGCCAATTTACTCCGCCACCACGTGAGATAACACGGCCTTTGAATTTGTCTTGCTTTAATTTTTTCTAAAAGTTTTGCATAACATTTTTGCTTCTAAATCTGTAATACATCATAATTCAGCACAGTTTCATATTTCTAAATAAAACTGCACCATCACTACCGTTTGTCTGCAAAAAGTCAAATGAAATTTGTACGAGCACAAAAATCAAAATTTTTTGATTCTCAACATACCAAGCTGACATACAAGAATTTTTCACTATTGCAAGAGTATGATGGCATGCCATTCTCACATACCAAATATGATCGTCTAATAGGCGCTTTAGACGATATGTATTTTGCAGATTTTAAATCCATTCACAACAGCAAATTTTATTCTGATTAATATTTGTTCACTTTTAATTGTTTTTGAGTTTATTAAATATTTGGTTTTTTAAAGAAAATTTGAAAATAATTATGTGGATTTAACATATATTTGCAGCCACAAGCAACTGACTTAATGTTCAAAATAGAACACACCCTAATTGAAAATTTTCTTCACTGCAAATTCGAACTTACATTGGGTACTTTCGTGAGCCCAAAAGTTGTTAGTATTTTCTACTGAACTTTGCTGTATTTTATTTGCGTTCGCGTACAGAAAGTACAGTGAGAGCACAAATTGGAAACATAAAGTAACTGTTCATGACTGAGTATTTATTTACAAATTTTTACTGCAGTAAACTTTGGTAAAGAAAAAAAAATAATATTCCAAAGGTAAACAAGCAAAAGTAGGCAAATAAAATGTCTCTAAATTGTGAAATACTTATTTAAAATAAGAAAAGTTGAAAAAAAACTGAAACAAACCCAAAAAGTAAATAAATATTCACTAAATACACTTGCTTGTGAAGCATTTATATGGATTCATACCAACTTTTAAGCCTTCCTTTTATTAAATTTTTTGAAGTTGTTAAAGTGTGAAGTATTTTGGCACTTAGTACTGCACTTGTTTTTTAAGTAATAACCCAGCGGTAAAAAGAATGAGTAAAGAGGCCTAATAGAAGGCCTTATTTAGCAGACACAAGCCCTGCTCACTGCATTCTATACTCATATATTTTTTTACACAGGTTGTCATTGGGAGCAAGCCCTTCCACACTCCCTTCTTCTTTCAGGAATTCTAAAGGTCTTTTTTTAGACCTTCTGATGCACGTCTTTAAGATTGCCTTTTAAAAAAGGTCTGTTAAAAGGCATTACAAAACTGTAATGTAAAATGGGCTTCTTTCTATGCACCTAAACTTCATGGAAGATAGAAGCTTGTTGTCCTAGGGTCGCGACATATTTACTTATGTATGTACATACATACAATTTCAATGGTAAGAATGCAAAATAGGAATTTAAAGGAAAGAGCCGCCGATCGGAAAAGCTACCCCATCTTTTAATTCATATTTTTCTTATCAATTTTCCATTGAAAATGTCCTAGATATGTTTAAAGTTCACAGAAAATATATTTTTACACAGAAAGTGCCGGTTCACACACGTCAAGTTTGACTCGTCAAGTCTTGAGCTTTAAGAACAGAAGGGAAAAGAGTATGCCATTTCTTTTCCCCTCTCTCCTAAAAACTCAAGACTTGAAGAGTCAAACTTGACGTGTGTGAACCGGCACAAAGAAAAAAAAAACACTCGGGATAAATCAAGTTTTTTATGATTACCTTAAGTACGAGTCGTACTCTCGCATTCAAGTACGAATAACACTTAAACGTATTCAAAACAATCCTTAATGAGATTACAATCGAAAATTTATCCCGAAATTTCTTGAAATAAGTATAAAATTCTTAAATCAAGTCTGTGGCCGTATGTACACTAGATAACTCCATGTTTTGAAAACACGAGAAAATCACACTTAAAGTTTTAAAAATATTTCGCTTATTATTTCATATCAATTTATGCTATTATGCATGCGCATTTAACAAAACATAATTTTAAATTATGTTAAAGATTTCTGGTTCCATTGAACTAATTTTTGGGCATTTAAACCGGAAATCAATGTCAGTTATCATGTTTTTTTTTCGAAAAATGGAGTTATCTAGTTTTTCCGAAAAAACTTTTTTTTAATTTATTTAAAAATTTTATGGAATTAAAGCAATTAAAGTAATGATTTGTGGAAACACATTATCTATTTTACTCAGCACGTTAGTTAATCCGTTTTTTTTACGAAAAAATGGAGTTACCCAGTTTTTCCAAAAAAAAATGTGTTTTCTCTTAATAAAAATAAGCCGAGCTTTTGTCTGTTTTTATGCATAAAATTTGGGCTTTTTAAAGCACTTAAGAGAAAAAGCGCATAATCGAGCGTTTAAAAAAGAGAGCTTTTATGCAGCAGTAACTGATAAAGAATAAAGATACAAAAAAGCTGATATTTTAGTGCTGACAACGAAGAAGGCTTAACCCTTCTGCACTCCTTGGGTCAATTTGACCCAATTTTGGTTTTCAAACGCAAAATTTTTCCCTTTAAATTGCAGATATCAACGTGAAACTTTTATTTATCCATAATAGGGACGAAAGCTATGCTTTTAAATGAAAATTTTTTTCCTCCCCCCGCCACATTTAAAAACACGATTTACACACATTTAATATCCTTTGGGTCATTATGACCCAACAAGCGATATTGCAAGTTTAATTCCACTTTAACATTTTTTTCTATTAAATATAATTGAATTGAGTTCATCTTTATTAAGAATCATCGATCAATAATTTTTTCGGTCAAATAATCAATCGAATCGCTTTTATTTTTTATTATACTTAAATATGAAATGTTGTTTATATTTTATTGTTGGGTCATATTGACCCAAAGGATCATAGGAAGGGCACATATCGAAGGGATGCAGAAGGGTTAAAAGCGTAAAAATAAAAATAAATATATTATGGTTAGAAGCTTTATAACTAGCATAGATGGGGGTAGCGCACTCATTTTGCAGTTTGAACACACACGTAGTGATAGTGGAAACATATTGCAATCATTTTCTTGATGTTGAGTGATGAATTGAAAACTTTTAAGCCTCACTAAACTCACTAAAAAAATTTTCACTCAAAAAAAAAATAGTTTGATTAAAAAAAAAGCAATCATCAGTTTATTGCAACTTTTTTTTCTTCACTCATTTGAGTGCAACTAAAATTGTTGAGCTAAATTTAAAATCAAAAACTTGTTTTTTCATGATTAAAGCCCATTTTTATACCGTTATTGACAAAATTTTATTATGTTTAATGTTCTTTGATTATGCCTATCCCCCAAAAAATCAAAAACCGTGCCCATATAAAGTTTCATTTTTTAAATTTTAGTGAGACAATATTTGTATGCAACTTTTTTGATTGCAAGTCCAAATTTCGCACAATTTGAATTGTGTGCAGATTTTTGCATTCATCTGCGTTTATTGATAGTGAAAAAATTTGAAATATCACTAAAAATTATTTAGTGGTAGTTAAAATATAACAATCATTATTAAAGCTGGCAAAAAAGAGTGCAAACTTATTTCTTTGCAGTTTTATTTTGTGATAGTGCACTGCTGATTTAAATCAATATGTAGTGCACTACCCCCCAACTATGAATTTTAGTTAGAAAATATATTATGGCATAGAAGGTTAAAGAAGCTTATTGTCAGAAGAAAATAGTCCTCCAAACCAGGAACACCCCATACAAAAATCTGGTATCGCATCAGCAGATTTGAAGTGATATGAGGTATGAATTCATACACGAAAGCTGCTCCTTTTGGAGCACATTTTTTACTTGCAAATTTAAAGAGTTTACAATTTATGGTTTACTCTTCTTGATTTTATGAAATTCATATGCCAGTTTTTGGGACGTGGATTAACGTTATACTCAGTTTAGCATAGGTTAAAGCTGAAAAATAGCTGAAGACTCTGTAGTTTATTTTATTTCAATAAATATCAAAAGTTGTTCGCTAAATTTTAATGCTAAACTTGGTAATATAATAGTTTAGCTGACGAAAAACACTGTCCTATCTTTGTAACAAGAACAAAAATATTATTAGGTAAGTAGGAAGATTTGTTAAAGTTACTGTACCTCATAGAGTACGGTAGATCTATATGGGCTAAAAGCTATTACTCGGAAAGATTTCGGGTGTTTGGCAGTCGCATTCTATAAATAAAGAACTTTAGAAATAATACAATATGCATATAATATTCTTCGAATTCTCGGGAGTTGCAATTTTTATGTTCAACATTATGAACCAAAGAACTTGTGACCCGAATTTGTTCTATTTCGTTTTTTCTCTCTTAGCTTTCGGAACAACGTCGATTCAAACTTCTAATTTTTCTTTGGTCCCGGTCCCATATTTGTATGACGAAAAAAAAATTAACTAACGAAATAAAAAAATCGTTTGCTGTAAGCCGCAGAATCACCGGGAATAATAGCCAATATACCTATAAAGTGAGAAAAAATAAAAATACATTTTTAAAATCATGTTCCTAAGTTGTATAGTTTTTGTGATATGAATTTTTTTTACTTTCTTTCATACAGGTTTTTTGGCTCTGGTGAACATTTTATGTTTTGTCAGTTACAGCGTTTTTTAATTCCTGCGACGATATGTAAATTATAATAATGAATATTTCAAAAGTAGTTTTTAGAAGAAAAAAAACGATTTATTTAATAATTTGTATCTAACATAAATCTTAAACTTTTCAAAGAAATGTATTTTCATTAAATACAAATACCCAGCTGTTATTGTTTTAATATATATGTATGTAATTAGATAGATAGACAGAAAAACTCTTGCGTGTATACACGCAATTATCTATTCCCTTACATTAGTAATTTAAATTAAATAAAAATCAATGGCTAATATCAGCGATTAAATCAATGTATTTCATTGTACTATAAATATCTATATTCATTGCAATTCAGAAATAAATCCCACCCACTGTTCAGGATTCGTTCTATCACACTGACATGTCTGCGGTGATGTTGACAGTTGGCTGCCTGTAATTGGCAATTTGTTGATTTCGTTGATGTTTTTTTTAATGTTTTTTTTTCAACATACTTCATCCTATTTTTGGTTTTTTAAGTTCATATAAATTAAACATTTAAAATGTAACATTTTAAAGCAGTTACTGTTTAATTATTTTATGGTTTATAAATTCCAACAATTTGATTAATTAAATTCAATTAAATTCTACATAATTGAATATCAAAGATGAATTCAAATGAATTTATTTATCATTGCGGTTTGTTGTGCGAGGTTTAATGTCATAATATCTTGTCTTTAAGCAAAATGAAATATTTAATTGAGTTTGCAATTTAATATCTTAACATAAAGTTCAAAGAAAGCTACTTTTCATATTTTCTCTAACCATAAAAATTGCGTTCAACCTCTTCATTTAACAAAGCAACCTCAGACATCATAGTTAAGTTTTAAACCTAAAGGCAGTTTAAACGAGAAATGGGTATTTCTTGTAACGTAGCATTGAAGTTAATTTCATTCTCTTTTCTAAATATGAATTTTCTATCTACGCATTGGGGTAAAATATTGGAATTTGAAATTTTTTCTATTTGTCTTTTTTTATTTTCGAGTATTAGAGGTACCTGAAATAATGAAGCGATTTAGTTATAAATAAAAACAAATATTAAAGATGAGTTTCTCACTTTTAGCTTATATTGTGTTGTTGAAATTGTGCTTATTTTCCAAAAAAAAATTTAATTCTTTGAAAAAATTTCCTCAAAAACCACAAAGTTTCGCAAAATTTTCTTTATACTGAAAATTTTCCAACATTTTTTATAAACAGCAAACCAAAGGTTAAGCATTGTCATCTGGATTGAACAATTCTACCTTAAGCCTGGTACTCTGTTGAACATTTCACGTAAAATTTTATCAAAACTCCTATGAAAAAAACCTTGTGAGGAATTTCTAAGAAATAATGTTGATGGAATTGAATCATGAATTTCCAAACTAATTGGTTTTTTGAAAAAAATTAAAAAATGAACATATAAAACCAATTTTGTTTTCTTTTCCTTTTTTTCTAAATTTTAACCTCTTCAGACCCTGGGTACACATATGTGTACCTTAACTTATTACAAGTGTTAAAGACTAGCGACATCATGAGCCCAAAAAAAATTTTTATTACGTGCTTTAGGCTACTGCCCTTCAAAAAAATGTCAAAAGATGGTAGGGCTTAAAAGTTTTAGCCATTATTTTTACATTTGAATTTAACAGTGCACCTCCTTTTTCTACCACTTTAAATAAAAAAATTAAGAAAATATGAAACACCGAAATATAAATTACACCTCATCGGTTCAATCGGTTGAGTTCTGATTCGAAGAAATTAAGGATTTACGTTGAAATTATTAATATTTTAAGACCTGAGGTACACATATGTGCACCCTTAATTTCTCAGACTTCAAATAAAATTTTTTTTAAAAAAACTTACAGTTTTCTTATTTAATCCCCAAAAGGTATAAAAAAAAAATATAAGAAATGTAAAAATCAAATGGGTTAATGTTCGGGTCTCAAGAGGTTAAAGCCTCTGTTTTTGTTATAAAAGTAAAAGCAAGATATTATTTTAAATAATATTTGCAGAAGAAAATGGTCATTACATTTTCCAGAGATGAGCCCCTTTCGAAAACAATTTTTCTATTTTCGTAGTTTTATTATTAAAATGGTATGCAATGTATTAAAACACACTAATATTCAGATAATCTATAACGTTTAAATATATATTTTGCATATTAAGATAAGATTAACCCTTTAAAGATTCATTAAAGCACCCGAAAATTCTAATTCAAGTAAATAACATTTTTAAAGAAAACTTTTTACTATAAAGAAACATTTCGGTATATGAATTTTTATTTGTTTATTACGATTACAAATTAAAAAACACATTCATTCATAAAATAACAAACACGAATATATTTCACCAAGATAAACATATGACTTAAAAATCCTCTTTTTCATCTTTCTGCCTGTGAATAAATGTCGGTTGGCCATTACAGAATGTCTTTATATACATTTTGGAAATCGGCAATGTGGATATCATTATCCTCCGAGCAGCTGAATTCACTAATTTTCAAACTTCAGTTCAGCAAAAATTGTGTATTTAATTGAATTTTTCTACTGAAATGGTATTCACTATTCAGATTTGTTACTAATTAAAAGAAATCAAAAATAATTGCTAATAACAATTGACCACAAATTCAAAACTTTCCTGTAAGTGTTAAAATTTTGAATGCAATGTTTGTTCCATTGCTAACTTAAACTCACATATTAAACATCCTAAATAAATATGGTGATAAGCTCTTCACGAAATTAATTTGAAAAAGTCACCTGTTTTTACCGCTAAAGACAGAATATATATCAGCCCTTCATTTTCACAATTTATTGGTCTGTATGTGTAGCTCCAAAAAAAAAACAAAAAAGTCAATATCTACACTTTTTACTTGAGCCCTTTTTGAAATTCATGATTCCATTACGTGTTTTATTCGTTCCTTTTCTTTGTGAATGGTTTTGTTTTTATTGAAATTAATTTTTTATATCAACAACTAATTTGATTTTTGTTTTTATTTATTTATTAGTATTAAACCCGGTTAACCGATTTTTGAAAAAAGTCTTTTCAACTAACAAAATGTGGCATGGAATTGATGTCACTGTATAGCATAGCATAGATGACGCAAAAAATATGACAAAATTTTATTATGGCTTTTGTCATTGAATTTATGTCCATTTTGGCTCATTGATGCCATTTGTAATAACATTGACAAATTTTAATGTTAGGGAATAGTCAATATTAAGATGCATTTTTCTATGAGTGCATTAACTTACTTTCAACTTGGTTTTTACAATTTTTGTATTGTAGGCGTATATACCAAAAAATCTGTACTATTCGGGCATGTTCTAGAAATTGAAATGAAATTTAAATCAAACGAGTTTTTTGTTCAATTATTTAAAAAATTATCGTAGATTCTTCTGGTTTTAAGAGTTCTTATTCGCAAAATAATTGGTATTCAATAAGTGAAGTGAAAAAAAGGAATATTTTTATGAACTTTCATTACAGGGTCCTTTTAAAATTTGTTTGTCTTTAAATCCACTTCATTTCGATTTCTAGAACGATTATTTTTTTTGTTTGTCCTTTTGTATTTTATTTTTAATCGTCCATTTTCCAACATAAAAGTTGTTGGATATCAAACATCCTTAACATCTAATGTGGCGACTTATGGCAGTTTGATGCAACTATTGATAATTAGAAACTAAATAAACCTAAATTTTCCAAATGAGCAAAAAAAAGTACGTTTTGTTCTGCGGCTCCTCGTTTTTTGGTATACATACTTCTATATTAATCAATGGCAAGACTACTCCAAACATTTTAATAAATTTAAATTTGTTTTGCAAGACTACAGCAGCAATTTTAATAAAAGAACTTTAAGTTATTCTAGAGCTTAATCTTAAGCCACTTACCTTTTTTGCGCTCACTTTATAAATTAAAGCGCTTATACCAATACTTGCGATATGGTCACCCCCAACAAAACTATATCTTACGAAACATGTTCAGACACAAAATGGTTGCTTTAACTATACTATTGTCAGATGCAACCATGATATGGTTATATTTGTTATCCATAAGGAACACACAACCATATTATAATGGGCTTCCCTCATGTTATTGTAAGTCCTCTAAAAGGAAATTTGTGAGCCAAATTTCACTTAAAGGACGGAAATTCTGTGATGAATAATACCAAGCAGCGCAGGGTCTTAACAGTTAGATTATCATTTTTTGGAAATATATATTTTTTCTTATTTCTTAATAAATGACTTTTACAATTCAAAGCACAGTACAAGTTTTCTTTCCTTAACACACGCAGAGAAAAAATATGGTTGGGCATGGTTACGGCAACCACACTGTGTTTATTGTAACAATATATTGTTGTTGTACACAAATAATTGTTATTTTTATTAAATATCAGCAATATTATAGTTACTGTAAACATATTAATGTTTATCGCAATTATAAATTTGAGTATTGTTGACCGAAAAATAATTATTTTTCTAACAACTAAATTATGATAACTTTCAAAACATATTATATTACTCACAACCATAACATGATATTTAATAGCCATAACATGATAACTTTATATACATTTATCATAATAAGTTTAAGATGCAATCAAAATATCGTTACTCTAATAATATTTTGGTATCGCCATTTGTAAAATAATTTTGTATCAGTTGTGTCGTGTTTTACATAAACATATCGAATTATTTGTTAGTGAGTGGCTAAATAATAAAAAAAAAACCATTAAAAAAAAAAGAAATTAAAAAAAATAAAGAAAAATATTAAAAAAGAAATAACAAAATAACCATTAAAATAAACAAGAAATTAAAAAAAAAATAAAGAAAAAACATTAAAAAAGGGTTGTAGTGTCACAAAATAAAATATCTTTGCTAAAAAATTTTAATAATCTTAAAGTGGTGGAAAAATTTGTGAAATATTGGTGCAAAATATTAACCATTACTGGTAAGTTTTGTGTTATTTTAAGAGAAAAATAATGAAAACTCCATAAAATAATTTATAAATAATTGCGACCTACGACAAAAAGATTACAGTAACTATATTATGTTTTTTATTTTATCATAAGTATTTTTTTCCAATAAAAATATTATGTTTAAAGTTGTATCATATTATGATGTAAAAAATTTATGTATAACAGTTCATATCACTTTGAACATAATATAATTACTTCTAAACTTATTATGATTGCCATGACAATAATATGATTACTTCTAAGCTTATTATGATTGCCATTACAATAATATGATTACTTCTAAACTTATTATGATTGTCATAACAATAATATGATTACTTCTTAACTTATTATGATTGCCATGACAACAATATGATTACTTCTAAACTAATTATGATTGCCATGACAATAATATGATTACTTCTAAACTTATTATGATTGCCATGACAGTAATATGATTACTTCTTAACTTATTATGGTTACCATGACAACAATATGATTACTTCTTAGCTTATTAGGATTACCATGACAGTAATATTATAACTTCTTAACGTTTTATGATTAACAGGATAACAATATGATTAAGGGAAAAATATTATGATGTAATATTACGAACATATTTGGTCATAAAATGATTTAATAACAATCGTAATATGGTGACTACAATCATGAATCTTATCATAATATGTTGCTCTTAGAATATGTTTACCACAACCATGTTTTTTCTTTGCGTGCACGCATACCTTGCGGGAAATTTGTGTCAATTGGTCCAACAGACTTATCCTGGGATTTGTGAAAATAGACCAAGTACAAAAAGAAAGGACTCATGGTAGAAAAAGTAATGAATTACAGTACAGTCTTCAGCGGTGCTGTGACAAATTTTTTGGTACTTTCTAAAATTTGCTTCTTGAATTTAATTCTACGACTTGTTGTATTGAAATAATACAACATTGTTCATTGAGAATAGATCAGTGACTGGTAAAATAGTGGCAATTGACTCCCTCCAACCCCCTCTAATGCCAAGCCCATGTAAAAGTGATAGGTCTTATTCATATAAAGTGTTAGAACTCGAACCGGTCTCTACCACCAAAGACCTATCACGGGACTACTTTGGTGTCAGTTCGCTTTCCTCTAGGGTAATTATAAAATGTATTTGTATTTTACATATGTTTGTAAATGTATTTCATTTTAAATTTAAATTTCCAATTCTTGATAATAAATATTATTCTAAGTCCAAACAATTGACTCCTACAAGGTTTTCAATCTATCCATCAATATTCAGTCCTTACATTTTTTATTCTGTTTCAATTAAAACTTAAAAAAACAAGCAAATATACACTTAATACAATATGACCCACACAACAAAATTACATGTAAAATTAAAGTAAAATTAAATATTAAGCACATAAGATTGAATCCTGAATTTTCAGAGAGAATAAGTAAAAGAATAAAAAAACGAAAATCTTTAATGAAAATAACATAGAAAATGAAAGAAAGAATAACAACAAAAAAAAAAAAACTTAATGTACAACACTTTAAGCATATTTTAAGAACATGTTTACATTGAATCTTATTTCCTTTATTCTCTACTTTAACCATACACAATTTACTAACACTTGTACGAAAACATGCCAACATACACACATACTAGGGTTGCCCTCAAAAAAAAATCTTTATACTCTCGGTCTGACCACCTAGAAATATGCGAATACCAAAATAACAAAGATATACAAAATGTTGGGCCAATAAAAAAATATTTAGTTTATAAAGAAAGCTGGATACTAGTATATGTCGGCTTACTTAA
The DNA here is from genome assembly GCA_949318255.1 of Pollenia labialis. Taxonomy (NCBI): domain Eukaryota; kingdom Metazoa; phylum Arthropoda; class Insecta; order Diptera; family Polleniidae; genus Pollenia; species Pollenia labialis. The sequence goes on from OX439141.1 coordinate 117,413,674, forward strand.
TCCAGTTCATATCGCTCCTTTATTGCAGCATTGTCATATATCAAAAAAATCAAACTTGGCAAAATGCGATTAAAGTTTTCCAAATGTACCTTTCTATACTAAATTGATAAAATATATTTTGCTATAACTTCGGTGCTGTTTGAAATATAACCCCTTTTTTACTTCACATGTAGAGAAAGTATGAAGGAGCACTTTTGCTTAAGTAACCCCAAATTTTTATGATAATTTGAGGTATTAGAATATTAGAAATTAGATCTATGATTTATTATAATCTAAAATGCCCAAGATCATATAAATCGGCCAAACAATTATAAAGTTATAGATTATAATAACTGCAAAACTCGCCTTTTTATTAGTATATATATGAAGAATAACAATGTCCTGCGAAATAACTGTTTATGCAAGTTTTTTTTGCTCAAACTATATTATTTGTGGTAATTATCGTTATGCCTTACCAAGCTGATGATTTTTTTTAATAAGAGTTACAAATGCAATTACAAATTATATTCTAACTTAATTAACCGAGCTATAGTAGCGTAGACCTTCAGCCCGTTGTAGTAAAACAGACCAGATTCTTTGGCGGGAATCGAACACTCAACCCCTGGACTGATAGACTAGCTCACTACCAGATAGTCTACCGGGGCACCCAGCTGATAAATGGTATCCAGGTTTCATGAAATCTCTTTTTATTGACCCACAATTTTGTGTTTCCTAATTTTTTTTTTTTTATTCGCATATTACTAGGGAGTCAGACCCTTAACTTGTACACTTATTTTCCCCCATACAATGAAGGGTCACACTAATACATACAGGAAAAAAATAAACCATCTCACACACAATCGTTTATCCAATTCACCATTAACTTTTTGGTAATGTCCATGCAGTTGTACTTTGTACGGTTATTGATACTTAAGAGTTGATGTAAAGCAATGATTTCATGGTCTTAAATTAACTTCCTATAAAAAGAAACTTTTCGAAAAAAAAATCCTATTAAAAGTTAATTTTCGCAAAATATTCTATAAAAAGTAAATTTTTGGTTCATTTCCTGATAGTTCTTCTTACGAAATTCCTTATAAATTGCCGATTTTTTGTAAAACTTACTACAAAGCGTACTTTACACCAACACACAATTCTTACGTATCTGGCGGGAATCGAACCCAAAACCCCCGCACTGATAGTCTAGCTCACTACCAGCTAGCCTACTGGCTATCACTATATGTCCTCCCATTTCACAACAGCTACAATTTCGATATAACTAAATTGGGATATATCGCCCCGATTCATTTCTTTGTTTAAAGGAAATTTAACACTCCATTTGCCATATTTATACCTGTTGCTACCAACCCATCTGGTGCAATGCTTCTAGCTGTGGTATTTGTTTAAAAAAATCGGTTCGATATATTAATGGATATAAACGGTCGATGACCAAGACCACAATTTTTAATCTTCTAAAGTTCACTACAACACCTCTAGAAGTATCACAGACAAGATTTATCCACCAAACCGGTTGTGGGTTGGCCTAATTACTTCCCGTCCAAGAAATCTGTCCGTAAAAAGTATCATCTCCCCATCAATTGAGTAATTCGTGATTTCTGTTGCCAATTCATAACACAGTTTTTTTTTTGTTTAACTCTCCAAAACTTATTTTTCGAGTGTGATGCAGAGTTACCTTCAAAATGTGTATTTGTACGTAGCTGAAAAAAATTGCAGCGGGACATGGAGTTGCTTCCAATCGCAAAGTACATTCTTATCGCAGGGTAAAACTGAGACTGCTGGTACGTAACGCACTTTCTGACCACCTTTACTCAACACATACATTTAAGTTTATTTCACAACTTCCTCGATGTATTTCTGGAAAGTAGCTTTTAAAATCTTGTAATGGAGTTTAATCATTTGTTTCGTTTTGGAACTAGGTGGTATTAGAAGTTATGAGTTCGGAAATGATAAACTTTTCAATATAACGCGACGTTTGGTATTTTGGATCTAAAAACTGATGGTAGTTGTGCTGTAGCTGGGAAGTACGAGGTGTATGATTGTGCAACTGATGTACTTGTTTGGTCATTCGTGTTTGGGAAAGTGTTTTTATTACATGAGCTTTAATCACTTTCTTGTGCATCTGTATTCACATAACAAGGGATCAGGGTAGTTAGACTTTTTTCCTCAAATATCGTCAAAAGTTTTAACAAAATTCGTCAAAATCGTCACGAAAATTTAACAAAATCGTCAACAAAACGTCAAATATATAAATTTTACAAATTAAAGACAATTTATTGCATGGATTGGTTCAAAAATAAAAATTTTTAGCAAGAAATTCTATTTATGAAGAAGAAAGTGATATGGTTAAGTTTTGTTCTATTTATTTCAGCAAGAGAGCTGAATATATTTATCATTTAAAAAGAAAACATAAGAAAAAATATATTTGCATAAATGCATAGCAAAAATATTTTTTATTTGATTTATCCATATTCAGAAAAATATTAAATAATAAATAAAATCTCATTTGCTTTTAACTCGAGCTATTTTTAAATGATTAACTTTTAGCGCTATTGTTAAATGTAAAAACCAAGGATTCTGTCTATATAAACCGACTTGAAACGTTTTATTACGTCCAATATTAGTTCCAAACTAATACATTTTTCTCTCATTGCACTCATTTTTCTACACAACTTTTTATTAAAAAGTAACTTCTTACTTCCTAACACGCAATTTTACTAAGAATAACTAACCAACAGAATTAAATGGGATTTGCCTTTTTACACACTAATAGAAAAATTCTTCACATGTGATTATGACTTCATCAAAAAATGCATTCGTATGTGGCGACGCAAATCGAAATCATAAAAACGCAAAGCGGATTTAACCAATTTTTTAAAAGCGGACCAGATAGGACTGATGCAAATCGGGGCTCTAGTGTATATTTTTTCAGTACCGATGGCATTTCTATAATTGTAGAATTTGAATTACTAATGCTTCTAATGAAATCCACCTGGTTTGTGTTGGGGGAGGAATTTTTTTGTTTAATTTCCAAAATTTTGTATTTCGCAAAAATTGATTTTTAAGTTTTAAACTGTTTTTAATATAATTGTAAATATTTCATGTGTTTTATGCTTGCCAGATTAAAGTGTTATAAAATTGATGCCAGAATAAAGTTTAAAGTAAATTTATTGACGGGATTAAATCGTCAAAACATTAGTGACTCTACATTAAAAATCGTCAATCGCCATTTTGGTAAATTCATCGAAAAAAATCGTCAAAATGACGTAAAATCGTCACATCTAACATCCCTGCAAGGGATCCATGTTTCATCAGCAACATTATCATTAATACTGAAGTCAGCATAAGAATTGTTAAGAATTTTTAAAACTTCTTCAATATTATAATTGTCATTCAAATCAAAAAATTTCCCTGTAAAATTATTAGAGAGCACAAACGTGAGCTTAAATCAAAATGTCATATTGTGTCTGACCAACACAATTGTGCCATCTGTATTTTCTTGAGCGATGACACCTTGTTACTATGCAAAATATCAACAATAACGAGCCTAATTGTTGCAAAAACTAATTTTACAGTTACCAATACTAAGACTTAAAACGAATTTCAATATTACTTTACAAAAACACTTTCCTTGTGGACGAATGCTTACACTTGTGGAAAGACACAATCAAACTTAAGCTGTGTTCACATTATGTGTATTTGTCATGTGGATTGTCACTTTTTCACATGTTAAATATGTACATATCGTCTGAACCCCTTCAAACACTATCATGTGTTATTTCTCTGTGCACAGTACACATGACAATTTTGATTTAGAACGTGCTCTATTTTCAAGTGACAAAGCATTTGACATCAGCTGTTTTTTATTAACAAAATTGTTTGTGGCGGCAAAAATTAATTGAAATTGTAATACATATATATTAAAATAGTAAATAAATAATAAAACAGATAAAAAATGCACAAATTAATTATTAAAAATGTTTTTATTATTTTTGATAGGTAATGTCAAATGTACGTTACATACCATTATGTGAACATGTAAATTAAAAACCTTATGTAAAACTCAAATTTTGACATACACATGAAAACACATGTGGGTAGAAAAGTGACATTCCATATGACAAATACACATAATGTGAACATAGCTTTAAGCTGTAGTTTTTTATTTCTGCTGGTTAGTTGTTTCTTTTTATTTTTTTTACAGAAATAAGAACTTTCAATCATTGCTTACCGATTAATAGACAAAAAATTACCATTATTTGAAAGGGATAATACTTCATAGGATAGAAACCTAACGAGTTTTGTTGCGACTTTCAAAAAATCGAATTTAATATAACAGTTACTACCCTAGAGGGAAGCGAACAGACACCAAAGTAGTCCCGTGATAGGTCTATGGTGGTAGAGACCGGTTCTAATTCTAACACTTTATATGAATAAGACCTATCACTTCTACATGGGGTTGTCATTGGAAAGGCTCATTTGACACCATTTGACCAGTCACAGATCTATTCTCAATGAACGTGCTTCGTGTCAGTTACAAAAATGAAGTATTATTGCAAAACAAGGTAGTATTATTTCAATAAAACTAGTCCTAGAATTAAATTCAAGAACCAAATATTAGAAAGTACCAAATAATGTGTCACAGCACAGCTGAAGACTGTACCGTAATTCATTACTTTTTCTACCTTTTTGTTCTTTATAAACCAGTTAAGGGATTGGTTCTTCATTCACTGGTCATGAGTCCTTTCTTTTTGCACTTGTTCTATTTTCCCAAAACCCAAAACCCAGGACCAGATACAGATATGGCTGGATGAACCATATTCTAAGATTCAACAATGTTTATGTTTGCACGTTTCACTATAATATGGTTAAAATCAACAAATATTTGCCCGAAATTAACCATAATATTGGTCAAAATTAACCATATTATGATAAAAATTTACCATATTATGGTTAAAATTAACCATGTTATGATCAAAATTAACCATAGTAGGATCGAAACAAAAGTAACCATATTATGGTCAGAATTAACACTTATATATTGTCAATGTTAACCATAATATGGTTATTTATTTTATCCATTTTTTTCAATTTGTTTACTGTCAAACTATAATTTTATTTTATAAGTGTCAAGTTATAATTTATTTTATTTTCGAGCCTTTAAAGACATTCAGAAGCACTCCTTCTGTTTTACATTAAAACACTACTACGTTAGTTTATTCAATATTTAAAATGAATGAGAATTTTAAGTAACCCAAGCAAGTATGTAATTGAAAAGCATTCAACGATTTTATAGAGCAAAATTACCATAATGTTGTTGTTTTAAACAAATTATTTTAAATTTAAAGTTAAACATACAATGTTTTAAAATATTATATATTAAAACATAATATATATAACAGGTTAACCATAACATGTTGCAGACAACCATAATATGGTTATGTCTTTTGAATGGATGAATTTAACCATAATATGGTTGCCGGTGACAATAATATGGTTAATGTAATCATAATATGTTTAAGTATATGGTTGTAGCTTCAATTTATTAAAACATTATATTTCAACCATATTAGAAGTTTCAAGGAAGGTAAACACTTTATTTTTCAAAAGAAACAAAATATTAGCAATCGTTAAAAAAGTTATACTAAAAATAACTATAGTTTGTTTGTTGCCATTGCAGGGACCATAATATTTTTTTCTAACCATACTTTTTTCCTGAGTGCACTATCAGACATGAACATTCTTTTGTTAAAATCTTTAGAAATATTTAAAAAAAAGAATCAAGGTGTATGTGATGTAAATTTTTTTTCGTTATACTTTTTGCAATAATTTTTTTATTTATACAAATTTTACTACAAACTTGTAGGAAATCTTGCAAGAATTTGTTATTTATAGGAAATTTTATAAGAATTTGCTGTTTATAAATAGCAAATTTTTACTTAGTTTCCCAAATAGTGAACTTTCGCAAAATTTCCAATAAATGCCAAATTCTCGACTGTGCTAATTCGGTCTATTATTTATGTCATAAGGCAGTTATTAAAATTAACTCTTTCCCAGCTCTGTCCTTACAAATGTGTTGAAAACATTTCTTTTTTTTTAACAAATCTGAATGTATGAGTGTTCGTCTGTGTGCCATACAAGAGTATTTAGTAGAGAACGAAAAGTAGTTCATCGCACACATGGAATGTTAATGTTATATATAATTTAATTGTAATGTGTTTCCTTACAATTTGAGCATTTCGTTTCCGATTTCAATACGTTTGTTTCCCCTGTCTTGCTTTATACTCCATATTATCATATTCAGTTTGTTAAATCGAAATGAAAAGGGACCTATAAATGATGAAATGGGTTTAACGCTTTTAATTTTTTGGGCAAACCAGTAAAGACAACAAATAGATTCTTGGATAGTCAATGGAGCAACTAGATAAAACAATAAAAGAGGAGAAAGAATTTTTATTGGCACACAGATATTATGGATGTGTATGAACAGTTCGGTTAAATATTCAATATCATTGTTCTTTTATATTGATTGGACACCGACTCGTGTGGGGTTACAATTGTTATTTATACATATTCGACAAAGATATTGTTATTGTTCGATCATGCAACGAATTTTTAATGATTGGACGCACAAAACAAACTATTCTAGACATGTTTTCAATAAAACTGCCAGTTTTATATTGTGGTATGTTTTTATAGGAATACGTTTTATTTGGGTAACATTTTTTATGTTGGGTACTTTCTTAAAGGTCATTTTGTTAGGAATGTATTTTTTCATAGAATCATGTTTATTTTTCAAATGAAATTTTATTATTCAGTTAAGTTTTTTTAATTTAAGCTTTAAATGATTTTAGGAAATACATATTAATCGAGGAAGCATTTTAATTTTAGAAAAGAAGAAAATCGTTTACGTCATAAAAAACTAAACGGTATTTTATGTCAGGGTTTTTACGGCTTAATACATATTCAAAAGTGTATTGGTGTGTAGAAATGTTTTAAGGGGTAACTTAACTGTTTAAAAACCACTAAAGCTTAATAAATCAATTAATAAAATAAAACCACTTCACAGAAAAAAATAATTTTCATATTTGAATTCGAAAATTGTGCATTTGGTTAAATAAAATTTTAAATGTTCTGCAATGACGATTTTTGCGATATTGTTAAAAAAGTTTGTAGGTTGCGATATTAAATTTTTAGACAACAAACAAGTTTATTGAGTCAATAAAAAAGTTGTTGCCCAAAATTTTTGAATGATAAGACAAATATATTAAAAAAACGAACAAAAGTAGAATTAATTCTAACTTTACTTTAATTCAAATACACTTTTTTATTGAATATGTAGAAATATTTAAGTATTTCTTTATTAAATATTTTTATTGAGTGCTATTTTGAAAAGTATAATTTTGATAAATAGTTTCATTGAATCAAATATAAAGTTTGTTAAATTAAAATTTTATATTTAACAAACGGTGTTGTTAAAAATTTTCTTGAGATATTTGTTTCTGGGTTACAAGTTATTTTTTTTTTTTGTGTGCAGCGTACCCGGTGAGCAGGGTTGGGACCTCTTGAGATGAGTTTATTTTGCTAGTCGGAAACCTTACTGGTCACTATGGCTGTAACATAATGACCTCTGAAATACCTCTGATTTATTGGATATGTCTCCACCCGAAATAGCAAAAAATCGAAAAAGAAAGTGGGCGTGGTACAAACCAGATTTCTTTATATCTGGAGAACGATAAGAGTAAAATTATCCATATGCAAATAGCTTAGTTATTAATGCACAACATCTAAAAACATCCTTCGAAAATAAATGAAAAAAAGGCAAAAAAAAAAATGAAAGAACTCAAAGAAAAATTGATATTTTTCCAAAAAGTTTAAAAAAGAGCCAAAAAGTAAAAGTTTTTATCAAATAATTCTTACAAAGCAGTTTAAGCATAGACCTACTTATTTGAGTTGGGGTCATATAACCGAAACTTAAAATGCCGAGTTTCCTAATCCAAATTTTATAGTCTATAACGCGTAACTAAAGCAGCTCCCTCCGGCTCACAGTGTGGTAGATCGCAAATCTAGCTGGTCAAAATTTATTAATCGAGTTAGGTTCAGTTCTCACTCCTGAATTAAATAAAAAATGAGATCAAATATATAAATGAATATGGAGCGGGATCCCGGGATCCCGGGAAATTTAAAATAAATCCCGCTTTGCCGGGAAAAAAACTCTACTTCTAGTATATCTTGAAGGGAATATCTAACCATTATTAACGTCAATTATACGTCTTTCCGATGTATTTTGGGAGTTTTTACCCATTCTTCAAAAATTTCCTTTCGCCAAAAAGTGGAGGTCATACTGGAAAAGTGAAAAAAAATGTATGGCGGTCGCAAAAACGCGCAAGATGTTAAAGTGAACACTTAAAAGTGAACACTTAAAAGATTAACCCAAATATAGTTTTACGCCGAAATTATGCGGAATTAAAAGCTTTAACTCTACTTGTAAAAAGGAAATATTTTATTTTTTGCACTTTCTGAACTTCTTACAAAAAAAAAATTTTTTTAATACTTACAATGGAGATAATTGAATGAAAATTGTAATATATTTCCTTGAAATAGAGCTTTATCACAATGAAAAAAAATTATGACAATAAAATCACTGTAGCCTTTTTAATCATAAACCGAAGTCACACAAAAAATACGCTTCCCTTTGAAATCTGAATGTACGTGCTGACAACAACTGACTTTAAAGCTTATTTATCCTAATCAGAGCTAAAAACAAACAAAAACAAAACATGAATTACAGTTACCTATTGTATTGAGAAGCTCACTAAACGATCAGAAGGAATGTTGCCAGACATTTTTTTATTATTTTGTCCACCTAGATTTGTGATTTACCACAGTGTGCGGCCGGAAGCAATTATTATCTCCTCTATTGTATAACAAACACCGACTTCGCCAACTAAAGCTTCTCTGCAAAGCGCAGGAATTTTCTCCCGAAAAATACTAAATACAAATTATAGTCTTGTAGTCTCGATTTGTTTTTAACGCATTTTTTTATTAAATTCTCTAAGCAATTTAATAAAAGAAGTGCCTTTAAAAAAATCGGGATTTCAAGACTATAATTTTTATTATTTTTTTTCCTTCTCCTGTAAATTAAGAAAAATGTTAGTTAGGGCTTTTCTATATTAAATTAAACAATATATTGTTTGTTTCAAAAATGTCAGAATGAAAGTCAGAAGTGTGGAAACATTTTAAAAAATCTGAGAACGAGTCGAATTAAACTTATGTATTCTATTTATTTTGTTATGTTAAGAAAATCCTAAATAAAGTTTTGTTAAACCAAGTTAATTTTTGTTTTGGGGATTTAGTTCATTGGGGTTTAGTTCGTAGTGCCAAAAGTTACACGACCCGTTAGCTATTCGTTATATCTTTTTAATGCTCTTTCAGAAAAAAGTACTAAGTATGACGGCTAAGTCAAATAAAACATCAATACGACCAAAGTTTGCCTTATGAAAATTTTGTATATCGCTTTGCTTATGCCGTATGAACGTTGTAGATACTTTCCTCCCCAGAATCCGGAAAGATAATTTTTGTTGAACTTTCTTTACAGAGGCAGTGGGAGTGCTTTTGTTAGTTGAGTTAATATCAGAGCTGGTCTACACCAACTGTAGTTGTGGCGTTCGTGAAAGCTTTTAATTACGATTTGAATTTCGATACAAAATGTAATGGAAAGGTTTTTTGCTAGTATTTTACCAATTTGGTCCAACTTCATAAGGAATATCTGCTGCATATTTAAGCGATTTTAAAGCAACTCTGGGGACTAGGAAAAATAATGGATCGAATTTTCACATTTAAACTAGGCATCGTTAAAAACACAAAGAATTTGGAAAATTTTGTTACAATATTCTTAACATTAAATTAACTTTTGGCAATACAAAATTTTTAATTAACAAGATTTTGTTTTCGTGCTTAATTCCCAAACACTGAAATTTATTGTTGAAAGGATAAGCTATTCCTATGCGCTTTTCACTGGTTGCTTAGGCCAGATCATCAGGAAACTTTGTACTAAGAAAAACGAAAGATATTATACAAATAAAACTGTTAAGCGAATAAGAATTATAAGCCTCAATAAACAACAATAAACAGTGAATTTATCTTTTCTGACATTCCCCACTACAATCGGTTGGAATTCTTCCAACATTAATTGTAGTTGTAAGTAGGTTAAGAAAAAACAAATTATAAACAAAAACCACTTGCAAAAAATAAACCATGTTGTCAGTTTAGTTTTTTTTAGCAATTAAAAAGAGTTTAGTACGCCTTAATCTGTAACGAATAATGTTATTATAATAAAATTTGTTCCTTCTCGGTTTTATTGTATAAGAACTCATACTGTGAAATTTATTAAAGATCGGTCGGTCCATAATTACCTATATGACCCATAAAAATCTTACTCTCGGAAACCCGTTTTAACACCTAAGCCCGTAACGAATAATGCTTTTTTAATTATATTTAGTCTGTCATAGTTTTATATAACCAGAAATGGAACTGTTAAATTTCGAAAAGATCGGTTTATAAATTACCACAGGCCCCATATAAATCATACTCTTAGAAAACAGTCTAGTACGCCTAAAACCGCAGCAAATATTAATATTGTAGTAAAATTTGGTCCGTTTTAGCTTCATATGACCAGAAATATCACCATGTAATTTTGTGGTTATTGGTTCATAATATACCATGGGTCCCCTATAGAGCAGCCTTTTAAAAGGGAACCCAGTAAAAAATGTGCTCTAAAAGGAGCAGGTTTTATGTATGAATTCATACCTCAAATCGCTTCAAACCTGCTGATAAGATGCCTGATTTTTGTATGGAGTGTTCCCGGTTTGGAGGACTATTTACTGCTGACAATAAGCGCTTTATTTTACATGCAAACAAAGCACTCCTAAAGCGCTTTTTTAAGGGATAACTATATTTCCATATTCATTGATGTTTTGTTTTTAATTGCTTTAAATTTTCGTAAGCCATTATATATTTTTATTTTTTTCTTCGCTTTAAAACCTCACCGTTGTCAGCACTAAAATAGCAGCTTTTTCCTATATTTTATTCTTTATAATTTACTGCTATATAAAAGCTCTCTTATTGAAGCGCTCGATTATGCGCTTTTTCTCTTAAGTGCTTCAAAAAACCCAAATTTTTTTTACTGGGAACTTAAATCGAATAAAACTCTAAAACATTTATATTTTACTGCAGTATTGAAATTTGGTATTTAGGTATTTAGGTTTTTTAATACCAGAAATCCTTCTAATGAATTTTGTGATGATTGATTTAAACTATAACATCGGGCCAATATAAATTCCCGCCCTTTAAATAATTTTAGTACGATTTACGCTGTTACGAATCTTGATATTTTGCTCAATTAAGTTTTTTATAACTAGAAAAAAAAAAGCATAAAACTTTGCGATTCTCGGTAGATCTTAGCCGAAACCAATCTCAATACTGCCGTCCGTTTTTTTTAAAATTGGCAAATAATTTATAGATGAAATATAGAACGCACTTCTGCAATATTCTAACTGTCACGGCACAGACTAATAAAGCACTCTGGCTTTGTTTATTTATAGATAAATATGGTCTTGTCCAATATTTGGCACTTGAAAGTATTAATTTCGACGGACAATAAATTTTCATAAGGTTAACACCAAAAAGTCACACTGCGCTGCTTGCCCTTCGTCCTCAAATAACTGATCGTTTACACCTACACGGCTTTTAAGGCGTGTTTTTTGTGTCATCTGTCACAACAGAAGCCTAAAGGTACATTAATTCGTCGAAGTTTTCTCGTGCGTTAAAAAACTTTAGCGCATGAAAAATTGCAAGTTACACAACGCGCGTTACAAAAGCCGTTCCTGTCAGCTATTTATTTGTTGACTTATATTTGCATTCAAAACGGATTCGAAAGTATATTAAGATTTTTTTATTTTATTGAATTTATTCATTTTATATAAATATTGTATGTTTTTGAAGCTCTTCAATAAGTTTTTCTTTCACGATTCGCAAATTTGTTAAATTTTTCTTTTTATTGTCAGCTGATTACTTGTCAAAAATACACAACGCGGTAAAAAGTTCAAAGTTAACCAACTTTCTGGCGCTAACGCGTCAAAATAATTAGCATGTAGCTTGTTCTATTAAAATACACTATTTTAACTTTTTTGACAGAAGTCTACAGAGGGCGCGCGCACTAACGCGTGGTATGTACTTCTGCCTTAAGAAGTGGCAAAGAATGCACAAACTCATTGCTTTGATAAACGTTGCTTTCAAAATGTCAATCGCAAGCGGCCTTTTTAAAAAATTGGGCACACCACTTTAATGTACTGAAAATGGTTTTCTTTAAGATTTATTGTATTGTTCTGTTTTTTGAACTTTTAATTTTTTTATAAATAATGAATTTTTCATTGTCAATTTGGTTTGGCTTTTAGTGAGAATAAGTTTTAGTATTAGACACTCTCAATAAATAATTTTTAATGCTCTGATTTCAAGTACATTCCAAACATCAAGACAAACAGCAATGGCCATTAAACCCAAAAAAACAAGCTATTATTTTTTTTTTTTTAAACTAAGCCCATTTTTAATTCATATTCATTTTCAATAATGCTAAAAATTTAATAAAAATTTTTAAATCTTTACTATACTTTGCAAAATATTTCCAAAAATTTTCAGAATTTTCAAAGGTAGAAAAGGTTGCAATGTATGATTAACTACATACACACACATACATATTTCTAATTTAAAGTTTAACTAATTTCCAGATCTAGTCTAATAATCACATATTAACTGCAATTTTTATTATTTTTTTACTTTTTGTAATTTAAACATTACCATTAGTTGCAATAAAAATAAAAGAATCATATCTTCCTCTCGCTTACAAAAAAAAAAATAGTTTTGTTAAAATACGCAATTTTCCACTAAATAAACTCACGTTCACCACTATTCTGGAAAAACATTTAACTTCAGCTGCATTATTAGCTTATTTAAGATTCTTTCAAGTATTTGAAATACACAGCAAAAAAGAGTAAAAGTAGTATTTATAAAATAATAATTTTCTTAAATTACAGTTTTTCTTACAAAACGCCTTATAGCCGTCATACTTCTTTTTACTAAGTGCAGTTATGTGAAAGATGACGACGACGATAACGATGATGATGATAATGATCATAAAACTAATGCCAATGATGACCATATAAGACCATCATCATAAGATTCTTAAAGTAATAATAATTTTGTTGTTTTACTTCAGCTTGAATTCTTATCTTTGCTCTTAAATGTTTACTTGCAACAGTTTCCTGAATCTTGCCTGGATCCATGATTCCGTTTGAAGTTCTTCAAAAAGAGGTGTAATATAAATAAGTCAACATTTTTTTTTTTTTAATGTTCTTGATAAGGATAACAGTGAAGAAGATAAGTGGTATGCGTGTATAAAATAAAATTACTTTATTTAGTTACTATTTTTAATTAATTTCAATGACTAGCTTTAATACAATCTTATATATAATTCTTTTTATCGCTTAACCTTTCATTTCCAACTATCAATTTGGGTTGCCACATATTCACATAAATCACTTATACTTAATCGTGTAGTCAGTCAAAGTATAGTTTCAACAACAAGTTCTAATCAATTTTATATGTTTCGAAAGATTTTGCGTTCAAAAATATGCACATTTAAGTTGAAATAAAAAAAATTTTAACCTCTTTCTAAATACATATAACCAATTTTAAAATTTTAATATTTTAATATTTCTTCTACATTTCAAATCCTTTTGTTTGGTTATTAAAATTTCTCCAGCTTCAATTTAAAATTATCTCTTTTCGTAATAACGTATTATATTCTTAAGATTGTGCATCTGCGTGCATTTTCTAATGATAGTGTTTAAATAAAACTAGTTAGAAAATTGTCAAGTTAAAAAGTAAGGCAAAAACATTAACAAACTACAACGAGAATTTTTACAACCAGGAAGAGCAGACACTCTTTTGTTATTTGGCTAATGGTTAGAGGAAGTGGTATTTATAGGAACACTAATATATCTATATGAAGTACAATGTGAAAGAAAATTTGTTGTACAATTGCATTTTCAATTTGTTTTTATTTTAAACATATGGGGAAGCTATAGTGCATTATGGAGTTATGAAATCAAAACTATATTATAATAATTTTACTTGAGCAACAAACAACCGCTTTTTAAACAAATATACTTTTTGAATTTAATTTATAAAATAACTCTAGCTTGAGATATTTTAATAAGCAAAAAGTACTAAAGTATCAAATATGTATATGCGTTATCTCACGCCCGTCAGACGATTTAAAAAATATACATTTATTATCAGAGATACACGCTTTTAGCGGTTTTCCTCATTCTTATCATTAATCTTACTAATTTTGATTATGCTAAAGTTCATCAAATTTAATTTTCATTAAATTATTCCTATGAAGAAATGAATTCTTCAATATGAAATCAATTAAAATTTATTGATAATTTTTTATTCTTGACTGACCTAAGGCTCGAACCCAGGCATTTTTACGGACAGGTTACCCTTACATGTTTCGATTGCAACCAACCAATCTCTTCAGAGGGGTTTGCGGTTTAACACTCGCAGCCATCGATGACTGCTGGCATTCAATAGTCAAACATCAATCTTTAAACCAAACTGCACTAATTTTAAATAAATCTCTACTGAGTAAATGCGCTGAATCGGCAAAACTAAAAAATCGTAAAATTCCCAAAATTTGAAAAATTTGAAAAACAAAACGAAATTCAACATATAAATGTTTCTTTTTTTTCTTTTCAAAAACTTGAAATTGTAAAATATAATTGCAGTACGGACTGGCAACCTGCTTTATATTTTTTTTGGAAAACAATAAAGCAAGTTGTTTTCTTAACCTACTTACAACTACAATTAATGTTGGAAGAATTCCAATCAATTGTAGTGGGGAATGTAAGAAGAGATAAACTCACTGTTTACTGTTGATGTTTTTGTTTTAACTTTGATATTGTTACAAGTAGAACTGTTGCTTATAATTCTTTTACGTTTACCAGTTTTATTTGGTTTAATATCTTTAGTTTTTCTAAAATCTGTGGATGAAGTTTCCTGACGAGCTGGTCTAAACAACCAATGAAATGCGCATAGGGATGGATAGCTTATCCCATCAACAATAAATTTCAGTGTTTTTATCAAGAATAAAAATTGGGAATTAAGCACGAATAACAAAATCATTTAAATTGCAGCACAATTAGAAAATATAAGTGATATTACGAATATTTGTATTCGTATCGCCGATTATTCGCCTAATTCACGACATTAGCATTCGCATAATTCAAGCGAATATATCACGAATATTTTGTTAACACATTCAAAAAAATACCAAAGTATAAACAAATACAAAAGATTAAACAAAAAATAATAATTTTTAAATGTTATATTATTTATGATAATTGGTTATGAAAGTAGACCCAAAGAACTTCTGCATCATTAGTTTGGTCATGGTACATCAAATAATAATTTAATATTTCAATATTTCGCTAACCTTTGGTAAGCATCAAGCTTAAACAATTTAATATAATTATTAAAAGAAAGGTCAAAGGTTAGCGAAATATTGAAATAAATATATACATTATTTTTATAAAAAAAGACCTCAATCTTAAACAATTTAAAATACCCAGTAAAATCTTCGCTAACTTTTTCAAAATGAGTAGCTTCTTTAACTCATTATTTAGTAGCGTTCTTCTATAACTACATCTATAACAACTTCTATAACTACTTTTTTCTGGATGTATTACTGTAAAAAAATAATGACTTAATAATAATTTTTATTAAAAATGATTTTATTAAAGAAAAATACAAAACAAAATTGTTTTGTAAACAAAAAACAAACATTAGAAGTATCGTGCCGCCACAAAGAGAATTTATGAAAATTACTGAAATTGATTTTAAGCATTCCATTTGAATTCCATTTAATTTGAAACAATTTCCTAATTATTTTAAGGAAATTATTGTCAACTGAAATCGGTCAATTATATACCAAGATAATAGCAATATCATTACACAAATTGAAAATATGTTAACTGCACACCGCTGTAGGTGGCTGCAGCATCTGCGAAAGTATTTTCTCTTAAACAACACTGAATTACTAATTAAAAGCGCTTAAAGAGTAAGAACAAGTAAGAAAGTATAGTCACACAGCACACAGCAGTATATAAAAACCATTTTTGCAAATGAACCCTATTTGGGACCCATGGGCAATCATGGACCCGCCTGAACGAAATTATGTTATAATGTTAAGATTCACGTTAAAGTGCTTTCTGCCGAATATTTTTTTAGATATCTTCATCTATATGAGATTCTAGTAAGGGGGTTTATATGGGACCTATGGTTAATTCTAGACCTAACAGGACAACATTTTGTTATTTTAGGTATGTGTAATTTACATACGTTTTCCTTACTTTTGTTATAAATTTTACCGTAATCTAATTATTTTTCTAATTGAATATTTGGCAAACTTAAACTTTTTATAAAAAATGTCAAAACAAAATGTAACAAAAGTCAAAAAACATTATGAGCAATATAAATACAAATCGCTTATATAAGCGTGAGTTCTTGTAACAAACACCAAAAACAATTCAAAATACTACAAAAAAAGTTCTGCTTAAAAAATAATTAGCAACAGTATTGTAAATACTATACATATATTTATAAAGATGTCATCTCTGGTGATAATATCATACTGGCTTAAAAGACAATGGTGCTGAAACGGCCCTTAAATGTTAAGTTGCAAAGGTTCTTCAAAGTTACGACTTATTAATCACTTAAAATTAGTCTACAAGCTTGCCATAAATATACGCCAAGTAAAACTTGACTCTGTTCCAAGTAGTTTTTAAGAGACTGCAAATAATACTTTACTAACATATGCTGCCAAAAATGAATGAAAAACTCTTTTTTCATGCTTAAAACTACACCATACCGGCGAAATCAGCGATAAGGAAATCTTCTTTAATTTTATTTATTAAATTACAATTTTTTGTGTTTGACTATTGACGTCAGCAGTCGTCGATGGCTGCGAGTGTAAGCAGCGATGCCAGAAGTGCAGATTTATCTGCATTTTGAAGATTTTATCCCAAAAATTGTCAAAATTTTGCAGATTTTTGGTTTAACATTGCAGATTTTTTAGCTCGGTGGAAACTTCTTTACATTGTCATGATTGTACTATTTCCACTTGTTGCATTGCTAAATAAATATAGTATATCAACCATTCATGAAAGAACCGTGTGGAAATACATTCATTAGTAGACATTTTATGCACAAAAGATTACATAAAAATTAAAAATTCGCATTGTCTTAACACATTAATATCGCGGGACATATGTCATCTGATTTTACACAAAATATTATGCATACATATGTACGTACCTATTTATATGCACTTATGTACAAATATCTTCAAAAGTTGCAATATTTGATCTCTACTAAATTTTCAATAAGACCCTTGATAATTTAAATAACATGTCAAACAATTAACGTTTAATTTGTTTTTTAAAATAACAAAGATTAATCCTTACTCAGCCTGAGTAATTAAATAGATAGATATTTTTAATTTAAAAATATCCAAAAGTTATTAGTCATGTTCTTAACCCTAACCGTACTGACAACATTTACACACGTAGACTCCTGACAAAGGTACCCGGGTACCCGTGTGCGTTTATTTGTCCGTTTTTATTTATGCTATGCATTTTAAAACGGGGAATCCCCTGTTTGTATTTACATATATGTTATATACACTTGTACTGTGGGTATGCATCGTTTCGGTTATATTTTTGCATTCTCAGTTTTGTTTGGTGTTGATGCGTACGGTTGTGTGTCTTTGCTTTTTTTGTTTTATACATTTTTTCGATGTCGCTTAAACGGAAATTAATGGGTCTGAACCAATATCTTCTGATGCGGGACCATCATCTAAAGTTACACCAAGTGCTGCTGGGCAAGCCCCCAAAATAAGGGCAAATATATCATCATCGAAGTCTTCAGATCATTTACCAAGGCGAAATGGATATCTTCATATCCCCGCTTAAGTTTTCTTTATATTTTTTTTATTTTTAACTACATTAATTTATTTTACGCATTTGTATTAGATTAACTGCAGATGATATTGATATCTTATGTGAAATGGAAGTAGAGGACGACGACATGACGATTCCCATCGAACATGAATGGTTTCCTGATGCAGATGAAGCCTCGGATATAGAAATGGAAGGTGTAGTTGAGACTCCAGAGAAAGAAGACAACGAGGACAGTAGATGACAGTAGATGAACAGTTATTTCCATTTAGAGGTAGAACCAGTTTCACTCAATATATTCCCTCAAAGCCAGCTAAATACGGAATAAAAATAAGTTGGTTGTGTAACACAGCTAATAGCTATACTTTGAATGGAATCATTTACACAGGCAAGCCACCTGGTCGTCAACGACAGGCAAATGCAGGAGAAAACATCGTTCTAGATCTCTAGATTCCTTTGGCCAATCGGCTACAAGTTAGAGGAATAAGTCTCGTCGGTACCCTTCGACAAAACAAAGCCTATATACCAAAAGAGCTACGTCCAAACCCAACGGACGATATAGGTACACCCCGATATGGTTTCAACAAAAACGAAACACTTTTGTCTGTTGTGACCAAGAAAAAGAAGTGTGTTTTCCTTCTGTCAACAATGCATTATACTCGAGGGGAGCCAACTATTAATGGAAAAGAGGAGATTAATAACTTCTATAACAAAACAAAAGGCGGAGTGGATGTTATGGACCAGATGGTGTCTAAATATACCACCAAACGCATAACAAATAGATGGCCATTGGCAGTTTTTTTCAATATGATTGGCGTGGCTGCATTGGGTGCATTTTGTGTATAATCCAGCCTCGATCCAGGCGCAAAAGTAAAACGAAGCTCTCGTCGAGGATTTTTAACATCACTTGGCGTGAGTTCGCAGCTAAAAATATGAACAAAAGAGTTAATGATAACCAAATAACACGACACTATAACGTCCGGGCAGCTCTAGAGCTTATGACATATAAAACCATCCCTAAAGAAGTTTTCCAGGATGCTGCGGTCCCATCAGATACAACCAAACGAGATAAAACTGGACGGTTGCCAATAAAGGGTCGCTGCTACCTTTGCGTGACTACTGATCGAAAAACACGCCAAATATGCGATGGCTGTAAACGACCAATGTGCAATACGCAAAGCAAAACTATTGCTCCACGCTACACTAGATGTTACTTTTTTTATTTTTTCTTTTATGCAACAATATTAGTAAACAGTTTTGTTTATTTTATATACATGTATGTACAAAGTTTGATGTAAAATATTTTTTGATTTAAATAACCAATAAACAAAAAAATACTATAATTGTTTTTTTCATACAAAATGTATATACCCGGGTACCCTTATCAGGAGGGAAAGGACTATTCGACTTTGGGTGGCTCCAGAGTCAATCCAAAAGAATCAAGAGTGCTTAAGATGGAAAAAAAATTAGAAAATGGTTATCTGAAGGAACTTGTGGAGCCTCAAATTTGTATTTTATTTAGTTTAAGAAAAAAATGACTTCAAAGTACGTTCGGGTACCGGGGTACCCGTTTTAGTATGGTTAGGGTTAAAGTCGAACAAATTTTTAAAACTTTTCTGTGTTGAAAGTTCAAAAAAATATTACCTTTTTTATACCTCATACTTCGAGGACCACTCATATTGACCAGAACGATTTTTAAATCTACCATCGATTTTAACTTCGGGAACATATTTTGAAATTAATTTTAATATCTTTTTCTAAACAAACTACATAAAAAATGTAATAAATTTGTTTTGAAGGTTTATTGAAGATTTTTAAAACTTTGGCGCAGATTTTGCAGATTTTTTGACGAAAAATTATGGGTTTTTGCTGATTTTTCCTCTAAAAGTTCTGGCAACACTGACTGTAAGAAGGCAAATCTCTCTGAGGAGATCGAGTGGTAGCGATCGAAACATGTCAGGGAAACCAGCCGCCTGGGTTCGAATCTCATGTCAGTCAAGAATGAAACATTATCAATAACAATTTTAATTAATTTTCCTGTTGTAGAAATTCCTTTCTTAATAAAAATAATTTAATGAAAATTAAATTTGATGATCTTAAGCCTGATTAAAAATATTGAACATTTGGATTAAAAACCATAAATAGTTTAACAAAATTACCACAATACTAATTATTGTTAAAGCTAAGGCAGGAGCTCTATGTGTACATTTGTCCTTCAAGTTGTGCTGAAAAAGGTCAACAAGAAAAAGAAGGACAAACATGAAAAAAACAAAACAAAAAAAAAATACTTTGGACTTCAATAAGAATTATTGACAAAAAGTACGAAAAAACAGAGGTAAGGAAAAACATGTAAAATCAATTAAAAATGGATAATCATTCAAAAAAGCAAATTTCGATCTACCAAAGGGTTAAAATACAATTTGGTTTAAGGATTGATGTTTGGCTATTGACGTCAGCAGTTGTCAGGCGAAGTCATGTAAACGGTGGTGGCAATACCACAACAAGTACAATACCAAAAACACAGCTTTGTATTTTATTTGTTGCTTTCGTTGGTCGATATGTCAAAAACTCAAGCAATTTTTGACATTTCCCTCTTTAAGTAAGAAAAAAAATAGCCCAGCTATGTTTCCAACGCCACTTGAAAAGTAAATTCGCCTTGTCTGTATACATTCAAAACCCGTTGAACCAAAAAACATTGTTACACTGTATTTTTTCTTTGCTACAAAACATGTTATTTACAATGAAAACGACAAAATCATCAGGGTAAATTATTCCCTAGAATACTGAGATATTGTAGTGCAAAGAGCGTTGTAACATCATACACTGCCAAGTTAAGACATGATGATGCAACACGTTTAAGATAGTTATCATTAAAGTTAAGAGACGCACGTTCTTTTTTAGGTAAATATTGTTTAAATTTGCCATTAGTACATTCATCAGCTTGCTGTTGCTGCTTTTTTACTATTTACTTTTCGTTTCTTAATTTTTTTTTTTTTTATTTCAAACCAGTTTCTACGCAGTTTCCAAGTCAGTCTGACAAGTTCTTGGGGCGACATGTATTATAAACATTTTTATTTAAGCTTTAAAGTTTCTTCTTTTTTTGTAACAATAACAACTTACAACATTAACACTGTCAACTGATGATGTTTATGCCAAGCGTTTTTTAAGACAGGAAAATAGGAAGTAAACTTTATAAGAGTTTAGAAAAAAACTTTAAATGCAAGTGGGCAGATTTTATAATTTGCCATTTATTTGCCGGAATCTCTAAGCAAATTTACTGTAATTGCTTTGCGAAATAGTACACATTTATTATCGATAGCTCTTCAAAATTAATTAGATATTCAGAAATAAGCAATTAAATGAGTTTTTGTTTTAAAGTCAGGGCTGTGGAGTCGGAGTCGGAGTTGAGATTTTTGTACCGGAGTCGTAGTCGAAGTACTCCGACTTCAAAATTTTTCGGCATAAAAAATAAAATAAAAATTTAAAAATATTTTCCAAAATAAATATTCTTCGAAATTGGCGATGCAATATTTATAACATCGATTTGAAATTTTTATAGAATCATTTTCTTGCTATACTTAACCATTTAAAAGGCACTGCATAAAAAAGATTTTAAGCTTTAACTTTAGCCAAAAATAACTACATGAAATATTTGGTTGGTTATGCAAATCGGTTTAAAATTTTACTTTGCCCTCATGCAAACGTTCCCCAAAATATATAATTTCAAAATGGTATCAGCCATACAGATAAAGCTAAAGCAACAAAATTACCTATCCTCCATTCAATGGCTTTGAACTTTGCTTGTATACAGATGTACCCCGTTATATAGCTTTTGATAATTTTGGTCTAAGCTTTTTCTTTACAGGAAGAGTATTTAGAGTAAAAAACTATATCCCAGTAAAAAAAAGAGCTTCCAGCGAAACAGGTTTGTAAGTCCAAGTTTAGACGAGCGAACATTTGGAAGGAAAACATCTGGAATTCTCTTTTGTTTTTCATTCGCGGTCACACAGACGAACATGTTGCCAGAAAAATCCTGTTAATACTTATGCTTTTATGACAAAAAGCAAAGTAAATTTTAACAAATAAAATGAAAACAAAGCGTGTTGCAGAGTACCGAACACAAAAAAACATTCTCTCTTCCCCCCCGTAATTTTCTACCAAACCAAATGTTTCCCTTCCAAATGTTTCCCTGTCTAAATGGGCACTAAGGGAGAAACATAAAAATTTCACTTAGCATATCGCTAACGGAAGACATGAATTTTATATGGCGTGTTCCCACTTTGAAGCAATATATTTTTTATACAGAAAGCGCATTCAGCGCATCTTAAAATTGGTGAATGTAACGAGTAATAAGTAGTTAACGCTTTTCTGCAGCCCAGATTGTGCAACTATAGTTTGCTATTAAAAACAAGTTAGAGTGCTTTGTCGAATATTTCATACCCTCCACTGACAGATTATATATATTTATTATTAATGTATCTTTATAAAAACAAAGTTCAGCATTAAAATTGGTTGCGGTTTAGACCTACTTATATTAAATTATTAACCGACAATCAGAAAGCTTTATGCTTTTTTAGCAACTTTAACTAGCTTGAGAAAAATTTCATGATTCGTTACTGTTTAAGCCGAACTTAAATGATTTTCGTGAGAGATATTAATATTGGAGCCATGGTTAGTTATGAACCGATCGTCCCAAAATTCTGCAGAGTTATTTCTGGTATTAAAAAACATAAATTTAAATAAATTTCAATTCAGCGGTAAAATAAGTTTTACCGTTTACAGTGAATATCAGAAGGCTACTAAATATGGAATCTTAGGCAAATTATGGACTGTATATCACAAAATTGCATGACATTTTTTCTGGCCATATGAAGCAAAGTCGGAAGAAATTTTACCGCAACATCTATATCTGCTACGGTTTAAGGGGTATTTGATTAATTTACCAGAGTGGGCTTTATATTGGGCCTATAGTAAATTAAAAACCGATCATCCGAAACGTGGCTTAATCGACTGTGTTTAAACCCTCAAATCTATAATTCAGTAAACATTTAAAACATCTCTAAACGCATAAAATTGGTCGTTTAAACTACCAATACAACCTACATGAATTTGACAATATTTATCGCAGTGCTGCCACACTTTTATTTTTTGCACTTCATATAATATATGGGGCACTGATTTACAGCTGTTAGGTTTAAGCAACATAAAACATATAACTCAACCAACGTTTAAACAGTCATTGATTTATTGGCCATTATTACTCAAGGAGCCATAATATATATACTTTATGGGGTCTTAGATGTATAATAAAAAAGTTTGACACAGAATGACAAACTTGGTTTACCCTCATTCACAACTAGTGGTGGTGGAGGGTATAAAAAAACAAAATTATTTTGCATCACAATATAATACAATTTTAATAATTTGCTTACAAAAAAAATAATATAGGCATCGTTGTATACTTGAGCCAAAACTATTAAAATAAGTCCATCAAAACTTAATTGGCAAAATTAAATTTAACTTTAAATGTCTACATGCACTTTCAATGGAAGTAAAATAGTTGTTCTTTATGATGCTGATGAAATCAAGTGAATTTTTTAACACTGTATATGCAAATTAGATAGTTTTTATAGTTTCATTTCATGTTTAAAAGCACAAACAACGTGCATATTTTAAAATGCATTTTATTAATAAAATTGATTGTTTTTGCTTTATGGTATAAAAGTACAAAAATTGCAATACTAGAATTGCATAATATGGACACTAAAGCAATTTTAAAGCAGGAAACAAAACAAAAATTGCGAGTCTATTGGCCATTTTCTCAATGTACCGTCAAACTGCCTGTTACTTAATGTCAACATAAATTTATTAGACCGATAAACTGTCTGTTAACAATTTTGGGTTTCTCAATATACCGACAATTCTGTCAATTTGCGACAGAATAGATGCAAATGAGACATTGAGAAAACCAAATTTCTTTAATGTGCAGTTTTTCGTTGGAAAAAAAGTTAATCGTGTAATGAGAAAACGGCCATATGACTTATGGCTGTGACTCTAGAAATTGTTCACTTAAATTTTTGGTATATTGTATAATATTTATAGTTTGTTTGCTTGCATATTTTTAAGCATATTTCTCGGTTTTTTTTCTTACATATTTAAAAATTGTTTGTTCATACGAAAACTTGGCCTGGTAACCAAATATAAATTTGAAAACATGTTTTGGTCGATATTTTTATAAATTGTATGCCAGTGAAACTCTACATCATGTTTATGATATTTTTATTTCTGTACAAAGTGCAAGAACATATTTGAAAAGAAAACCCAAAAACTGGAAATATTTTTAAGGTGTGTTCTAAGACTGATAAGAATATGTTTTTACAAACAACAAAATATTTTTGAATTAAAATTGTTGTATTTATAAGGAACTCTTACATAGGCTACGAGTGTACAAAGATTTGTAGGGCTTTCAATTCGAAAGAAGTTTAGGTTTAACGAGCAATTTTCATTGCGCTAAAGTACTGCAGCATATGCATATGGTGTAGGGTTTCTAAATCCTGGGAATTCCCGATGTTACATTAAATGGTACTGAATGACAGTTTATTTATGTAAAATCAAAGTTAACATTAACGACTTTTGAGCAAGTAGATAGATACATGATGTTTGACTTACAATAAATGACTACTGGCCATTTCCCTACATTCTATTATTTTTACCAACAAATTTCAAGGGAATGAAATAACAAAAATGTAGAGCTCTCGGAATTGGAGATAGGCCGCAAACTTGGTAGGATAAGAACTTGCTTTTAAAACATGGTCGGACTATCTGTTGATTTATTTAAAGAGAACAAACGGAGTCAATATGTTTTCGGAAAGATAGAAGAAAGACAAAGCTAACAATAGCCATTTTATTGAATAAAATAGCAGAAAGAATCTTACTAAAACAGTTTTAAATACTGTGGTGTAGGATATCATTTATGTATATACAAAGGCTTATGAGTAGGGATGAGATTTTCATGCATTCAAAAATCGAAAATATGCGCATAAAAATGCACTAAAAACTTCAAAATAAGCCTTAAAAAATAAAAAATATAAACTAAAATCTTGAAAATTTTCATTAAAAATGCGTTTTTTTTTATTTTTTTTAAAACAAACCAAATAAAATAAAAAGTTCAGGCTAATAATTTTTATAACTCAGTTTAAAAACCTAATATAAATTTTTTTTTGCATAAACAAATAAATACTTTTCCATTTGACCGCAAAAAACTTTTGTACAGGGAAAATGATCTCTCCAAATCAACCGATATGAAAGGAACATACTTGAAGGATGTTAATTCATTGGGAGAATATTAATTTTCTAATTCCAGATCAAAAATAGATGATTTTTGTTTTATTTTTTTAAATCCTTAATTTTTTTGCAAAACATTTGGAATTTGTTTATTTGGTCGGGCTTTTCTTCCTTCCACATTGTTAATTTCAGTTAATTTGACTTGAGTTATCTTAAGTCAACAATATTCCTCAAATTTAGGTATTGTTACACTAATATATCCGGTGGTAAGGTTTCCAGGGAACATTTCATTAAAAATGACAACTCGTAAAGGAGCCTTTAAAAAAATATATTTTACGTATGAAACTAATAAAGCAATACTATCGAATTGGCTTCTAATTTCCTCTACACCTCAGTACCACCCATATACCAAGCAACTAAATTGTGAACCGTTTTGGATAAAATTTTGAAAATCTTTTTTCAAAAAAATTTATTTATTGATCTTAAAATTTTTTTAAAACACTTTTTTTGTGTATTTGGAAATTTTTTGTAGAAATTTATTTTATAATATGGAAATTTAAAAAATATATTACCCAAAAATGTTAAAATATGAAAAATATGCATTTTAAACCAAAATATGCATTTTCACAAAAATATGCAACAATATGCAAAAACAAATCAATGCCAATTTAACGCAAATTTAATTGGTCGACATCGATATTAGACTATCGACAAAAAACATGCATTGTTCGAGGCGCTGCGAAATATGGCCCCAAAAAAAATAACGAAAGTTCACCCCAAATTTGGGGCTATTTTTCATAATCCCATTTTTTAATGAAAAATAACCCCAAAAAAATGAAAAATAACCCTAAAAATTAAATGAAATATGACCCTAAATTTGGGGTAATTCTTCATTATGAAAAATCACCTAAAAATTTATAATGAACTTTAACCCCAAAAAAGAACACAAAGAAAGTTATATTAAAAATTGGGTGGAGTTCATATGGCCGAAACTAAAAATCCAAAATTTTGAATCCCGATTTCAAAATCCGAATAATTATACAGTTTTGGTTTTAAAATCGTACGATTGATAGCATGGTTGGGCTTTCGGCGATGCGCAAGGATTTTTACCTCTATGGTATAACGAATACTGGCTTTGCTTACTTAAGCTTCACGTTATAGCAGGCCTACGGCCGGACGCAAGGATTATCTTCTCTATGATGTAACGAACATTGGCTTCAATAACTAAATCTTCTCTATTTAGCCGGTCCTCGGCCGAGTGCAAGGATTTTCTTCTCTATGGTATAACAAACACTGGCTTCGCACACTAAAACTGTACTACATAGCCGGCCTTCGGCCAGGCGCAAGGTTTTTCTTTTCTTTGGCATAACGAACACCGGCTTCGCTCAGTAAAGCTTCTGTGAATAGCCGGCCTTAGTGGCTTTTTTTATAGAGTGACACAAGTTGTATTCATTACAAAACAATATCAATGAAACGGGCTTTATTGAAAAGAAAATTGTATGAAAATCATGTTTAAATATGATTTCTGACATGTGACCGCCAGGACTAGCGCGTAGAAGGGGCAATCTGGAACATCAATTTTCAACAATTTTTCGCAGCATTTGCGACCGTATTTCGCCGATAACTCTTGGAATGTTGATTTCCAGGTGTTCAATTGTTTGTGGTTTATCGACGTAGACAAGTGACTGACATAACCCCAAAGAAAATAATCCCATGGGGTTAAATCACAAGATGCTCAATTTATTGGGCCCTTACGTCAAATTATTTTTTCATCAAAAGTTTCTTTAAGTAAATCAATTGTAGCGCCCACCGTGTGCCATGTGGCACCACATATCAGCAAGATTAATGCCACGTAATTGAGGTACGAATAAATTTCGAATCATGTCTCTATACACAGAAAAAATTAAAAACCAACTTCAATTAACGTATTTGTTAGAAATTTGTACTGTTAGTTAAATTATTTACTGATTTTCCGCCTGCAAACAAATTGATCATATCAATTAACACATTTGTAAGTTTGAGCTTTTCCTGCTGTTCAGTTTCAATCAAGAGGTTTAATTGAAATGTGACATCCAGCAAAATGGGCTACATAAAACGAAAACACAAATCAAATTTTTTTTTTTCAATCAACACATTTAATTGAAACAATTAAAAAATTGTTTGAAACTTTAAAATATTTTGAAGTTTGTGTGTATGTTTTCGTATTTGCAAATATACACACAAACATTATAATTTTTATTTTCAATTAAGGCAAATTAGTTGGAACAATTAAAAAAATTGTTTGAAACAGCATTATTGAATTAATTGAAAAAATTTTGTTATAAATTTTTTCTGTGTACCGTTACCATTGACAGTAACATTATGACCATCATCGTTTTTGAAGACAAATTGGCCAATGACTCCGCTTCGAATTAGCCGCTTTGAAGGACGATTATGTACGCCATAAAATGGAAGAAGTGCACGAAGAGTTTGACGAATATAACAATTATTTTGATTAAAAATTTCAACAATTTAAACGAGTTGGCCTGGTGTAAGTCGATTCATAATGAAATTTCAAGGCAAACAAGGCATAAGGCAACTATCAGCTATTAAAAAAGTGCTCAAATAAAGCAGTGATGCCAACTCAAAGCTGTGACACTCTAAAAAAAACACGCTTCAGCTGAAATTGGAAATTCGACTTTTCCTATTCTTGTCAACGATCGTTTGTTATAATGCAGCGAAAATATTGCCAATATTTTAATTAATCAGCTACAACAGCCTTTATGCTAAGGAATTTAGGCGGCCATTTTAAGAAACAAGGTTCAGTGATCGACCATCCTGGAAGAGGAAATCATCGAAATATTCGCACTTAAAGCAACGTCAAAGCTATACGGCAGAATATTAAAAGTTATCCACCTCCCACAACTCGTCATCGTTTCGGGCAATTTGGCATTTTCAAAACAACATTACAAGGAAATTTAAAGTTGAACCTTAAGATTCTTCTATACAAAAATCAAATTGTGCAAGCATATCTACCGCAACGACTACAATAGGTCTTACTTGTGCAATTCTGTAGAAACCTTATGGCGAATATTTCTATATTTTTTTTAAACAATTTTAGTCAGTTATATTCATGAAAGAATTTTGGTTCATTTTTTTTAATCTAAACCTTAAATCTTCCCCATTTTCTTCACATAAAGGAACCCCTTTAATACATATATAAAAACTATTTCTTTGTGCCCTAGAATGTATGCTACCATCTCTTATTTAATGTTATTATGTAATCAAAATTGTTGTCGTTGTTATTGTTTCTTCAAACTCCTGCTAAACAAGAACAAGAAGATGTAGTCAAGTTAAAGAAGTGACGCATGTTTTCATTTCTTGAAACTTATCTTCAACTCTATCCCTCTTTTATATGTAAGAAGCAGCTATTTTTGCTTTTACTGCTGCTACTTCTACGGCTACTGTCAAGAGCATTTTGCTGCTACTGTAACTCCTTGTATTTACAACAATTACTAGATACGTATTTACTTAGAACGTATGTACTCATAAATGTACCTGTGACTACTTGTAAATTGTTTATGCTTTGTTGTCTTGCTTCGTTTGTTCTTGTTGTTGTTGTTTGAAAAAGTTTTCTGAGAGATGATGTCGTTATCTACGCACTTGTGCAAGTTTTTTAAGCTTTAATTTTGTCTGTATAATTTCTACTTGAAAAATATGAAAAGTTATATCTTGTTTGCTATTTTGTTGCTGTTGTTATTGTTCAAGTAAGGAAGCACCAAGCCGAAAACCTATACTTGAACTAGTAATTGTATTAGGAAAATGCTTTCTTAACTTCTAGTAAAACATGATTTTGTTCTTTACACTTACTTGTATTATTTTAATCTTCATCCCATTCAAACATACTTACAGTCATACATTGTAATAGACAGGTGTTTTTTTTAGCTGCATAAGAACTTTCGATATCAAAAACTATGGTTTGACAGTTGAGAATGTCAAACTGTGTTGACATTTCTGTTCAGTAAGGTTTGACAACGCATCACGTTTGGCGCTAGAACTAGGCTTCGAAATTGTGGAAATTTACTTTGAAAAAAATGCATGGAGCACATCGTTCATTTTACAAAGCTCATTTCTGGGTAAATGGCTACGCCAATCCATTAAAATTAACTTTTTGCTGCGATTTACACGCTCTTTCGAACTGATTTATTGTTTTCAAAAATGAATCATCTAAACATCAACGATGTTTGCTTCCAACAAGGCAGTGCAACTTACCATACAGTTTAACAATCGATTTATTGCAAAATCAATTTGGTGACAACTTTATTTCCAGAAGGTGCCCTTTTTACTGGCCCCCTCGTTCGTGCGATTTAACGCCTCTAGATTACTTTTTATTGGGCTATGTTAGGTCACTGGTTTATATTGACAAACCAGCAACTTTTAAAGCATTGGAAGCCAATATTCAAGCCACCATTGACGACATACGACTATTGTAACAAGTATTAAAAAATTTAGCTGGTCGATTGGATCATGTAAACGGTAGCCGCGGCGGACATTTGCCAGAAATCATATTAAAAAATAAATGCTATGATATAATTTACCAGATTATAATAAAAAAAAAACTTAATTCCAACAATATTTCTGTCTTGTATTATCATTTTAAGTTATCATGCAGTTAAAGAAACACCCTTTACTAGTTGAAGTATTTGAAGCATCTTACAAGTGCCTGTAACTTTTTTCTCTTCTATTTCTGTTATTGTGACAAAGTTAATATTGATGATTAAGTTTATAATGTTGAATTAAGAAACATTGGTGATGACCAAATATTTTGTTATGTGCTTAAATTTTTTAATGTTTACTTCTTAATTTAACTTTTCAAATCCATTCGTAAGTATATGTTGTCAAAATTAAATTTGAAACTTTATCGAAGATATTGTAATTGTTTTCTTTGATTATTACTATATTAATTATATTTGCTAGAGATACATTATTATCGTAGCCAACTATATATGTATACTACTATTACTATGCATACCAATCGATTCAAAAATATTTCTCTAAGCCTTTTTAACAATTTACGAGGGTTGGTAGTTATATTTTAAGCCCAATACTGAGAAGACTGTAATTTATTATCGCAAATGACTTTGATGTTTTTCGAGGTATTCGTGATGATGATCAATGCCATTTGGAATGCACTGATATCAATTATTGTAACACTTTACTACCTAAAAAATGGGTTTAATGCATCATTAGATGCAACATTAGTCAGTCAAATATATTATTGTCAAGTTATGATTGATCAAACGCGATCAATTATTTCAGGCAGTTAAATACTTGGGGAATGCCACGTTTCACCAATGCCTAAGGATGTCTCGATATCGCGCTATGTCACACGTCGATCTTACTTTATGCGTTTGCGCATAGCATCAATGTTTTTTGGTACAACAACTGATTTAAGACGATCTTCACGACTTTCGTCGATGAGCGTTTTACAGAAGCCCGGTATGAGTCGTCCTTGGGGTCCATTATTCGCTTTAACAAAAATGCCTAAGTTTTATTTTAAAAATAATTTCCTTCATAACTCGTGTTCTTCCTAAAACCTGGGGGTCTACTCTCTATTGCGATGCGAAAACATTTTCGATGTGAAAGCTAAATGCCAACTTGGTACTCTCTATCACTTTCGCAAAATTTTCTGAAAAAGAAGCTGAATAGTGGCAATAAAAATTTAAGGTGGCGCGGATTTACAGTAATGAAATGCCAAAGTATGTTAAAATATTTGAAATTGGAATATGTAAATAAAATAAAGTGATGATTTACGAAAAGAAAAAAAAATTAAAGATGCGAAAGACATATGCGCAAACGTATTAAAGAGTACCAATCGCTTGATTTGCTACAATTTTCTTTCGCATCGTAATAGAGAGAAGACCCCCTCGAGTATATGTATATTTTTTAAAAACCAAATTAATTCAATACCAAGTTATGTTTTTTTTTGCCGACGTCATAAGTATTATTAGAGGGTGGCGCATTAGTAAACTTAAGATTTAATAATTGAATGAATTTCTTGTTTACGTTTTTTTATGTTTATTTTTTCTGAATTAACTTTTAAAAATTAACTCAGCGCAGGATAAAGAACAAAAGTTGTTTAATTTTATTTTTAAAGTCAGCATTCGATTATTCAAATAAAAAGATCATATCGAATAATGAGCCTTGCGGCCCATTTCCACCTTAATGATCACGTAAATAAACAATAGTGCAGAATATGGGGCAACGAAAATCCAAGAGTAATTTGTGACCATCAAATGCATCCACTTGGATGCACAGTAAACGAAAACGAAGAATACGTTGCGGTAAATGTGAATGGCATTCAATACCGGGCAATAATTGAATTGAATTTGATTTGTTTAAGGTCCGTGGTAGGGAACAATTTTAATTTTGGTTCCATCATGACGGAGCAATAGTTTACACAGCTAGTATGGATATGGTTTTTTGCAATCGAGTAAAAAAGCTTATGGGGAAATACTCTGGAAGGAGCACGTCAGGTCGAGGCAAGCAATGGAAACTATTTGAAAGATATTTTCTTCAAAACATAATGTGCACATTTCAGTTTCAGTTTGGAATCTAAATTTTAATAAATGCTAACGTTAAATTAAATCAGTTGGAAAAAAGTTAGGTAAGGTTAATAAGGGTTATGCGCCCAGGGGCACACCTTCACTCGAAGACCAATGCGGTATATTTTGAATCACTTCAATATAGTGGAGAAGAAACAAAGAAGTAAAGATGAAAAGAATTGACAGATAGATTTAAAATAGTAAGTAGATACTACATAGGACATAACTCCCACTACAGGCCCCTCATCAGAAACAACCCTGTCCCTGACCCTGACAAACCCCAGAAGATCCACCCCAGTTCGTCTTAGAATCTATCTCCAAGCCCATTTCTACCTGAGACCTTGCATCCTAAAACAGTAGCACAGTACAAGCTCAATCATCTCTAGCTTCTCAGCATCCTCACATAATCTGCAGAATTCCGGTAAGGTATTGCCCCATTTACTTGTAAAAGCCCTGGTTGCTCCTGCGTCCAAACTGGCCCATAATGCCCTAGACACTCAGCAATCCGTTCTGTCCCTCCAGGACCGGTTAACGGTATCGCGGAATCTTTTCCGGGTTATCTAATAGAAGTGTCACAAGCGGGGGCTTACCCCCCGTCCCTTATCACAAAGTCAAGATTCGAACCCACTCCCGCGAGTTTGCCACCACCTCATAACCATCCACAGTGCAGTGCCCGTGAGAAAAGTTATATAAAATAAATCATAGTTACTTAGGCGCCACCGTGTACTTAGTATTATTAAACGTGATTACGACATTCAAACTTAACTTAACTGATTATTTGTATGTATACTTTTAAAGCTTATTTGATGTACCTTTTTCTAGTTCTTGTTGCTTTGAAGAATATTAAAAAAAAAAGATTTGCTTAGAAACATAACCATATATTTATGTAAAAATTTGTATATGAACATTTCCACAGAAACGTCTAATTGTTGTCACGTTACGCCAGCATGCAATTAATCTTTTATTTTAGACTTGTGTAGTTCAAATTTCTCAAATCTCAAAATCTAAAGTTATTTCTGCTCTACGCTAAAATATAAAAATGGGGGATGCCTATATACTATATAATATATAGTTATATACATACTAAATACTTACAAAAATTTCCTTTTTTTAATTCAATGTAAAGCTTAAGGCCAAATATTCCATTAGCATTATACGGAAAGAATAATTAATCTTCCGTAGAAAACCCCTTTTTATACCCTACACCACTAGTGCTGAATAATGATTAGTTCGTTATTCTGTGTAATACTTTTTTAATACTCTTCTAAGATCCCATAAAGAATACATATTCTGGATCCTTGAGTAAATCAGTTTAGCCGTGTCATTATGTCTGCCCGTCTGTTAAAATCACGCTCATTTTCGAACGACTCATAAGAAAAGAAAAATATTAATGTCAAATTATTTCCAATTAAGCAGTTTAGGATCAAGCATAAGCGGTTCAATGGGCAAAGATTTACAAGCACAAATGTAAAACTAACAACCAAATAAAATTGATATTTCTGTTGCAGATACTAACATAAATCGGTGATGGAATGCACTGATTACATTAAATTCTGCACAAAATCGTTGTATATGACTGGAAATCATTCTGCTAAATTTCGTGAAGGTCGCTCCATTATTTACTATATTGCCCTTTTAAAGCCCGTTCTCGGAAAACACTTTAGCCTTAAATCGTTACGAAAAAAGCTATTGTAGTAAAAGTAGACCGTCTTAGTTTTATAACAGTACAAAGCCGCCAACTTTCGTAAGGATTGGAGAATAATGTACTTAAGTCCATGTATAATGCGCTCCTTTGGAATCCGGGCTGTCAGACTTGGTGATTTATCCCCAAAGTGAAGGATTTCACGCAAGCAAAAATTACAAAGAGATTTTTAATAAAAATAATCGGGGATTTTCTTGGGGATTTTACACAGTTTTAATATATCTTCCCTTCTTTTATTATTTACGCTAATTTTTCTTTGTTTCGTATATAAAATATGAAAAAAATTAGCAAAGCTTTAATCTTTCTCTTATCAACAACTTATACGGTGTAAAGGGTCCTAATTAAGATTAATATTTTTGTTAAGTGTGTAAAAACTTATGTTGTTATTCTTGAGTGCGTGTTTTTTAAAAAGAAAAATTTTAAAAAAATCTAAGACCGTTAAAAACACATACAATTTTTGATTTTTTAAGGACAATTTTCAAGCAAATGCTGTCAGCGTGTTAAGTGTTATTTTATGAAAAAAAATTCAAATTTTTAAAAGTGTATTATCATTTACAAAACTTTGGACAATGTTATTACAAATTTTAAATACTTCAAAAACAACAAAAACAGTACAATAAAAAAACAAATTTACTCCGTTTTTAACGCGTCAAAAAAAGTGTACAATTTTAAAATACTAAGAAAAGTGAAGTGGATAATACTTTGTTCGATTTCTTTATTCTTTTAGGACGGCTTCTAGTTTCTTTGGCATCGATTCTACCCAAGTTAAAGTTAGCTCAGTAGACAATTTTGGCTTCTCTTCCTGCAGAATTTTCTTCAGAGAGTGCTTGCTGCTTCTGTTGTTTTATTTGTCTGTCCAAATGTTCCCAGATGTTTAGTTGAGTTGATATCGAGCGACTATTGGGCTGATCGATCTGTTTTAGGACGTATTACAAAAGCCAACCTTATCACGCTTCACTATAGATACTTTATTTTTCCGTTAAATTTCTTATTCTACCTTTAATCAAGTTTTTTTTTTTTTGTCCTACTTTCTTTCGTCAATTTTTGGAGCAACGTATTTTTCACAGATGACGTCAAGCTTGAATTCTGATCAAATTTGGCAAAGTAGAAATTTAACTTTTTATAACTAACATAACACTTTTAAGATTGGAAAACAAGCTGTACACTTTATACTGACGCTCACGTATGTCTTACCCAAAAAAGTTAATATGAATGGCAATATAATAATGTTTGGGAAATATGT
Organism: Pollenia labialis; assembly: GCA_949318255.1. NCBI lineage: Eukaryota > Metazoa > Arthropoda > Insecta > Diptera > Polleniidae > Pollenia > Pollenia labialis. Next base: position 117,448,558 of record OX439141.1, read on the forward strand.
ATTTTTATTGTTGATTTTAAGGATGGTTAAAACCGATTGAATAAGCTCCAAATTCTTATAAATTGACTTATTCGTCTTCAAAAACAGCATATTGTTCTGCTTGTAATTCCTCACTGGAATCGCATAAAAAATAGAATTATTTTTTTTACTAAAAATTTTTTTGTGGGGATTTCTTATTAAAATTTTTCTTACTATTTTTTAAAAAAGTTTCAAATTTGGCCAGAAAAAAATCAATAAAAAAAAATATTAAATATTTTTATGGTTATTTTTTGTAATTTGCGGATTTTCGTGGATATTTTTTTTTTAATTTTTTGGGGACAAGGAAAAAAGTACCTGGCAGCCCTGTTTGAAATATACTTTAATACGCCTGGAACCCCCGAAGAATTATAATACTTTAGGGTCAGTTTCTATGCAGATTGCATATACTTTTTAGATCCGACTTCTGCAATATTCTTATTTTCGGTGGAGGGTATCAAAAGTTCGGCACAGCCAAATATAGTTCGTTTACTTGTTTCAGTTGAAGACACAAAAATACAAGAATGTTTAGCCAATGTTTATCGTTATTTTTAATTTTGTTAAATAACTAAATTAAGACAGAGCTTAAAGGTAACAATATGTTGTGAAGCTAAAATTTTTCTTGTTTTTTTATTTTTTTTTTTTTTTTGTTAAAAGAAAATAAAACTTAAATACCCTCAAGATGTTGATAAATGGCGACAACAAGAATTAAAATATGGTAATTAAGTTTGTATTTCCTATTCCTATTTACATAAAAAATAAAAGTGCAAAGAAGGACGCTTCATAAGAAATGATTAATAATTTACAAATTAAAATATTTTAAACGAATTTTAAGTATCTCATAAAAATGCTGAAATTTTTAATAAGTTTGATTTGTTCAAGTTATTTTATCCGAAGGAGATGTATAAATTTTGCCAAAAATGTTTTTTCTCAGATGATTCCAAAAAGTTTTCTTTTAATATAAACTTTAGCAATTATTTTTGTTATAGGCAACCTTTTGTTTGAAATTCAAAAGGGTTATCCAATATTATAAACTAATACCCACTCTTCTTTCTCTTCCTCACCCTCTCTATGCAATCTCAATTAATATTGTGATTAATAGTCAATACAAAATTAAAACCAAATAGACCTAAAACTTAAGATTTTTAATTCAACTTTATGTTAAATATTATGACTAGAATATATAGAAAAGAGAAAGTTTCTTTTAGAAACCATCTTCAATAACGATAATTTAAAAGTTGTATATTGGTGGTATAAATAATCTCCCGTTGTTTGTCAGCAGATGGCAATTTATTTGTTGGTAATATTAAGCCTTCGGCTCACACACCCAGGAACGACATCTATTTTTTTTTACTATTTTCAAGAAAGTACCGAACATTTTATAGAGTTCTGTTCTTCGTTAAAAAACAGAACAGTTGTTGTGGTACTGTAAACTGTATATTTTAATGTTCTAGGTATAATGTTACTTTTAACATTGATAAACCCTGCAAATATTATTGGACCACCTGATCCAATTTCATGAAATAGGCTACTCCATGGACTGGTCCGATGTAATGCAAGCATGGACCATGTCATTGTTAAAAAGTGTTTGTAGTGAGACGACATGTCTTCGTTTTTTAACGACATGTTTTCGTTTTTAAACGAAGTTAAAACTAATCCTCTTGTGTACACAATGGAGTAGTTTTAAAACTACTCCTTTGTAGTCCAAAGATGGGTTATATGGTCCTTCCATATGACATTGTAATGTTAAATAGACCACGTCTTTTCCATACGTTTGGGCTACTTTTGGACTAGTCCTAGTCCTAGTCCCTTGTGGACTACTCTTTACACGCGTGTTTGGACTGGTCCTATTATTTGTAGGGAAGAAATGATCAAACCAAAAATTTAGCAACGACCACAGCATGAATAGCTTGTGTGTTTATTGTGCATGCGTTTAGTTGGTGTAAAATTTTGTTGCTACCCAGCAAATAAAATTGGACCACCTGACCCATTTTGATAAAATGGACTACTCCATGGACTGGTCCGATGTAATGCAAGCATGGACCATGTCATTGTTAAAAAGTGTTTGTAGTGAGACGACATGTCTTCGTTTTTTAACGACGTGCTTTCGTTTTTAAACGACTTCAAAACTAATCCTCTTGAGTATACCATGGAGTAGTTTTAAAACTACTCCTTAGTGGTCCAAAGGTGGGTTATATGATCCTCTCCTAGGACATCGTAATGTTAAATAGACCAGGTTTTTTCCATACGTTTGGGTTACTTTTGGACTAGTCCTGGTCCTTTGTGGCCTACTCTTTACACACTGGTCCTATTATTTGCAGGGTAGCTCTTTGTTTTTTTCGTTTACATATGTATTTTGTTTGAGTAAAAAAAATTTTTGTTTTTACAAGCCAAAATGGCGCTAGACACAACAGAAACGAACGAACTCAATAGTGAACCCAAAACAATGAAAACCGAACGGTATTAAATGTTCTCATCTTTTTGTTTAGTAGGATAAGAAAAGTATTATTTTTGTGTTCAAGATGACAAACAGGAAAGGAGCGATATTTAGGCCCTTATTGTGTAAAACGCAACGCAAAGCCAAAAATAACACTTAAAGTAAAAACAATGTAAAAAACTTGTCATAATTTTGTTGTTGCTTTCTACAGAAATTCATTTTGCGTTTTAAAATGTTTAACGCCACAAGATATGCAGCGTTTAAATTTTAAAATTAAAAAAAAAATGTTTAATCAAAAATAAAATAAGTTTTAATTAAAAATTTAAATCTATTGAACTAATACTATTAATTTGTTTACTATTTGTTTATATCACAAATTTTTAATTGAACTTTATTTTTTTTTGTATAGGTAAACATATCGAGCCCTAATAGCAAAAATAATGTATCCAACAACATTAAAGATTTTTTAATGAAAATCGATAATTTTTGATCATTTGCATCATCTCTAAAAATCTCATATCTCTGGGAAGTACCGTTAAGAAATAAAAGCAAATGGAATTTCAAACAAAACCCTAGACTTCAAGCAAAAATATTTAAAAAAAAACCTTCTCCTGTAAAATTGTATTTTTGTTGGTTACATAATTTTTGCTATTAGGGCTCGATATTTCATACACATATATTATAAACACCAATTTTTTTTAGCATTTCGTTTTTAGAAAATATGCTTTAAAGTCGTACTTATAAAAAAAAAATTCTCAAATGCCTTCAGCTCACAGGAAAATTCATTAAAAAACTATATTTTGACATAACAAATTTTATTAAAGATTGGTTATTCCGAAAACTATAAAAAAAATTTACTTATTTCAAAAACAATTTTTTTATAGTGCTATCGTTAAAATCAAATGAAGATAATGTTTCGTATACACGAAGCTGCCATTTATTGAAGCCTTTCAGGGCATTCCCTATTACACCTTCAGGGGTGTTGCCGCTATTTGTTACGTACTATTTGTTTCGAATGAACGGAAGTTGTTTATTTCTTATCGAAAATAAAAAGTCACTTTTCAAGATAAATAAAAGTGTAAAAGAAATTAATCCTTATATTGTTAGGTTTGATATAAAATTAATGTTATTAATGAAAATTTTTAAATATTTTTGATCTTAAAATTTTAAAAATATATAAAAAAAAATTAAATGTTGAAATAAAGGCATTATAAAAGAGTAGTTGACTTTTTCTTTCGACTTTACAAACCACGGGGAAATACAATCCTTTTTTATTAAAAAAACACAATTATAATATTTTTCACACATTGAATCAGGGCTGCCAGATTTGACGATTTGTCGTCATTTTGACGATTTTTGGTTCGGGAATTAGCAAAGTGCCGATTTGCAAAATTTTTTCTATAAATTTACGATATTTTCAGTCTCCAAATTCTGAATAAAACATAAAATTTTCTGACACATTCGTTTTTAAATCTTGGAATGTTTAACAGCCGTACCTTAACAAGAGCGAAAGGCGGAACGTTTTCTTTCGCTTAGCCTTTACGCTGATATGCTTGTTATATAAAACCCACAAATTATAAATAAAAAAAGAGATAAAACGCTAGATTGATCAAAAATAGCTAAATTGCCGTATTAATTAACAATAGCGGCAAACTTCACTATTAAACGAGCTGTCAAAATCGGGGTTTCCAATTCCAAAGCGTTTAGGCCGCTATATTCAAAAACTAGAAAACACATGCCGCTTTTGTTTAGGTACGTCTGCAAGTCTTTAGAAAATCTTGAAATAATTATTTTCAGAGTACTTAAACAAACGAATGAACCTTTGCGACTCTGTATAAATCATATTTACAACAAATACGGCGAACTACTACAAAATTCTTGCGTTTTCGATTTCCAGAACACCCCTGAATATCTACATTAGTCTCATACGATTCTTGACATGAAATACTCGTTAGATAATCTTTACCCACGTCTTAAACGATTAAAGAAGCGCCTTTTGCTGTGCTTTGGAATAATTTTTTAAAATTTGAAAATAAACTGATGTTTATTCGGATTTAAAGGAAAAAATCACTGACCGGGTTTGAAATAACTTTTCATTTGTTTTATATTTAATTTTACGTTGATTTTACCTACATTATATTTTGACTGTATGTGAATTGGTCTAAAAACTTTCCTAAATTTCTTGAAATTTAATAAATCCTAAACGAATACTTTTATTTTTATAAAAAAACTAGCTTTCCGGTGCGCTGCGCTAACCTAATTGAAATAAAATTAATAATAAATTTTAAAACAGATCTATTGTATTGATATCGAAGCAAATTAAGATAATTTTACTATAATTTTTGTCCAGATATTTAGACCCTAAAATTGACCTTGTCCACTTTTTCACTTCAACTCGCTGTTTTGTTATTAATAAGTTATTTGTTTCAAATTTGAAAACTTTTACTGAAATTTGAACTGAAATTTTTTTGAAAATTGAGTTACGTATTTTAAATAAAAATATTTGTCTTTTTCTTTATTTAACACATAACAAAAGATGTAATACTACATAAAAAATAATACATAAACCAAGTTTCATTCGTATTTTGGCTAGGAAATCTCTACATTTAAGACAAAAACACATTAAAAGTGCTCTCCTCTAAAATTAGTTAAATGTTAGTTAGTTCGGTTTGTTAAAACAGCGATGATATATGGTTTTCATATTAAAGGTATTCATGTCAAATCTTGCACTCTGCGAAAAAGCAAAAACATGACAACAACCACATAGTCAGGGTCTAAGTACGTGCAAGATTAAAAGCATAAAAGTTTTGTAACTTTTAATGGCATTGCCAAATTAAAATATGCATAAAAAGTATTCATAAAATCAACTCGACACTAAACAAAAACGCTGGAATACCATTTTGACGTACATTTTTTTCTTTGAATTGAAAATTATTATAAATTGCAGTGTTTAAAGATGAACTTAGCAAAAAAAAAACAATTAAAAAAGAAAGAGCGTTTAAAAATTGATGAAGCTGGAATAATAAGTTTAATAATAAAATTAATAATTTTGTGTATTTTTCAAGAATCTTACAGTTAAAATTTATTTAAAAAAAATTTTTAAATAATCGCAAGTACATGAATCTTGAAATTGTTTCGAAAAAGCGGAAAATTGAAGGATTGCTCACGTCAAGTAAAGGCAACTATGCTTTTTTGCACAGTTGCAAGGGTAAAAAAATTTACTTGAAAATTTACAAATATTTATAGTCAGTAGAAAATGATTGTGAATTTTTCAGGAAAATTGGTTCAGTAGTTAAGGAATCTATACGCGTTTTTATTTTTATATATGCACATAAAGTTCCAAGTCAAATGCAAAAAGAACATCCCAAAATCGTTGAGAATACTGCTAGAGATGAAAAATGGATTTATTTTTGGTTTGTTGAGAAGGATGCTCCATTGCTGAAACTTTGCCGGATTATGATGAAGGGTATCATATAGTTGGTCTTGAAAACCATAATTTTTAACTTGTTTAAATTCTAATAAATTCAAACAATTTTTCTTCATAATTGAACAATTGCAAGTCCAAGCCTTGTGAACCCATATTAGCTTTTTTAATTGATTCATTCACTGAAAACACCGCATGAGTGTTAATTATGTACATATACAATATTATGAGAATTGAACAGTAGGTCTCAATAATATTTTTTAAGTGTTGAGGAAAGAGAACTATGTCTAGTAAATTAATCAAGCAAGTTATTGAATATTAGCTATGGCAATATAAAAATGCTTTTTACCAATTTCCCATCAAACTCTTTTCGATTTACTTGAATAAATTAAACATGCAATGCTAAGACTAGATTTTTTGGTAAAGGAAGCAGGTATGACGTTGAATTTTGCAAGCGAAGGATCTAATCTACATAGTCTACACAAAAATTAAAATTCATGCCTGCTCCTTCAAGCTATAAAGTCATAATGAAAATCCAACCTTACAAAAACAAAAATAAAATGTATACTCGTACAACATACATATAGAAAATGTAAATTTGTTAACTTCAAGACTACTTCACAAACTTTCCCAATAACACTTTGATTTAACACTTATATTGAGTAATAAATTGCACGTACTAAATTCGCGTACTTTAGACATTTTGGCAGACACTTAACTTCGTTGTACATTAAAACTAAATGAAATTAATTAAACGCACTTAAGTATCCACAAGGAAGAACAGCTGTCTATTTGCACTGTTGCAATACAAGAAACTGAGAATAAGAAGAGGTATAGAAGGCAAAAAAAATCTGCACTTATACACGTTTTTATACTTAAGTATTTGAGCTAAAATCGCAATATTTATACCCACACCACAATAGGTGAAGGAGATATTATGCGTTTGTTTTGATGTTTGTAACATCTTAAAATATTGGTCGTAGACAAGCCTTTTAGTATACCGATCGCCACAGACTCACTTTCTGAGTCGATCTTACGATGTTGGAAATGGTAATAATTGGTCCATAGTTTCACATAGCCCCCATATAAACTTTCTTCCGGAATGGATCCCTGTGCTCGTAAACAATATTAGTATGGCGGCAATTAGACTAAATTTGGACGAAAAATATTTAATTTGAACCTAAATCAGCTTGCCAGATTTTATCGGAATCACTTCATATTCATATTTAACGAAAGCTCCAATAAGAAGCACCACTCCCAAAAAAAGCTTTATATATCATATAAGTCTAGGTTCACAATATGAAAGTTTTCTTTCAGAAAGTCTGAGTTTATTGATAAGAGGGGAGAGGATAATAGCATGTTCTCTTCCCCTCTCACCTATAAACTCAGATTTTCTGAAAGAAAACTTTCATACTGTGAACCCAGACTAACTAAAGAAATATAACTTTTATAATGTAAAGGCAAGGTTTTCTGCTAGCTGATCCAGAATTTAATATTTGTCCCAATAAATCCCCTCAATTAAATCACTTTTAGACGAAACAATTTCGTTGAGGTGAAGATATCTAAAAAAATAATTTTCGGCACAAATTACTATTATATAAATTTTAACCCATAACACAAATGTGTTTTGCCAGGTCCATTATTGCCCATGAGTCCCAAATAGATTACACTCTCTAAAAGTTTAAGTCAATATTCTGGTGCAGGTTATCAAATGGTCGTGCATGACCGACAATACTTTGTTACGGGTTTTTTGTTACATCTCAATTCTTTTACTATTTATACTTGAATTGCAGGTAATTTGAAAATTGCTTGCTGATACTTATTGTAAATTGACAATGATTGTTTTTTCCGTATTACAGGTATTGCTAGGGGTTCATAATAATTACATTTTGTACTAATTATGCCTAGGGAAATATATAAACAAAACGAAGATATTAGAATATGATTTGGATTTGGAAGGTATTCTTGTGAATTGTTTTTGTTTTTCAAAAAGAAATTTTCAGAATAAAATAAAATATTTTAAATAAGTAATATAATCAAAATAATCAAATTTACGCCACCTGAAGAAGTAGAAAAATACTCTACAAAACGTTGTGAAAAACTGTAATAAAATTGATGTTTTATTTCTATTAAAGCTCCAGGCCTAACATGCTTCACAATAACACTGGTTTACAGCCAAAAAATACCAAGAACGCCACATGCCTAGATAAGTGAATTGGGACCTCCTGAACACGAAAAACGCTGTAATTTTTTTATGTAAGTACCGTTTTTTAGATAACGGTACTTTTGTGTTTTTCGATGTATTGTTCCGACTCAAACCTTTGTGAAGCCCAATCGAAAAGTCTGATCGAAATAAATGGTACATCGTTGAATGCATTTTCCGTCGATATGCTACAATTCTCTATCTGATGAGAATTGCCTATTTTTACGTTTTTTTTTAAATTTTTCATTTTTATTTCGTTTTTTTTCTACGTTTTAGTAAATATCTGGAATGTTTTTAATTTTTTAACCAAATAGTATATTTCATAACCAACATTTTAAGCGTATTTTGAAAACAATCGGATGAAAAATAAAGTTTTTATTAAGGATTTTGTGGAACGACAATATTTTCATATTTATTGCTCACACACTATATTCGGCGTAAATTCAAAAAATTTAAATTAAAACGACGAGCGACTTGAACTTTTGCGTTTATTTTCGGATGGATCTTCGCGAATGAGAAACCAACAATAGTCCGCCATCATTTAGGTGTCGTATTTGAATCTAAAAGTTCAAAAGAATAAAATTTCAAATGATAACGGCCTTTTTGATATACATGTTTTCACTCAACGCCACCAATGGCATTGAATTTTTGCAGTAGTGTTTCAATCTTCTCAGCGTAATCAGGACATCTGTAGTTTCCAAAAAAGTTGTGAACGATGTCCTGGAATGCTTCCCATGCCTCCAAATGAGCTGGACCTAAACACTCATTAAATGCTTGGTCACCGTACAGAGCCCGAATTTGAGGTCCACCAAATATACCTGCTTCAATTTTGCTCGGTGTGGCTCTCGGACATGTTTGTTCAAGGTAATTCATGGCAAGACTGTCTTTTGGCAGCTTTTTCACAATATTTGTAAATAACCCAAGCCTAATAGGTAATGGAGGACGTATTATCTTCTCCTGAGGAATGAGTGGGTCATTTTTGATATTGTACGGAAACGTAAAAATTTTATGTGAAGAATTTAAAAAAATATATAAGATTTAATTTTTAATGAATTAGTTTTGGGTTATGTTATAAGCAGGGAAATCATAACCAGGTTTATCAGTTTTAGAGCCTTTAATGAATTTAGGCATCGATTTGTTAGTGCATATTTTGCCGTTTGTAGCATTTTTTTTTTTTTGCATAATTAAGTAAAACGAGATTTTTTGCAGAGTTTTTTAAGTTTAATGCGCATATTTTGCCATTTTAAGGCATATTTTGATACAGGTCCGAAATAAAATAATGCTGGCTGGCTCTTCTGTTTAAATATCCATCTGTAACACAAAGTGTTGCTTCAATTTCGCCATCTGCATTTAATTTTAACTCTAAAATTGTAAGACGAAGCATTTTGTCATTAAAGATAAATGTTATTTTAAACAAATAGAATCTGGGAATTTATTTCTCTTGGTGAGTAACATTTATTAAATTATTAATCGAATGTGTATTTTAAGTCAAATTACAGTTTATAAAGCTTTCATACTTTAATAGTCTTATTTCTGAAAGTAGTCTTCCAAAAACTTAATTTTTTCCGATTTTGTTAAGTTTCTTTTTAGTAATCATCATTCTGTTTTTTCTTATATACAACAATTCGTTAGTTGTTTTTCAATTCATTAAACATATTTCAGGCGATAACGATTTTTCATTAATCTTTTGTTTTTTTTAGTCTCGAACTTCGTTTTACCCTATAGCTTTTAATGTTTTTCCTACTTTTTTAACAATCTGTAAATGCATATTTCAACAATAAGGACAACGACAACATGGTCGCCATAGAAAATAAGCAGCCTCTCGCCTTTTTTGTAACTTATAGTTGTGCAGTACAGAAAATTCGCACCAAAGTTAGTTTTTAGTTTTATTTGTTAGTCGCTTTTTTTATTGTACGGGTTGTTGTTGGAAAAATCACCACAATTTTCAATTACTTAATGAGTGCATTAGTATAATTGCACAACTGTTATTTGTATTGTAGTTTTTATATGTATGTTTGTATGTTTGAATAGTTGTTTTTGCTTGAAAATATGTGTATATAGGTACTTTTTTAAGTAGCAAAACAAAAAAAATGGAACGAAATTTTTTATCAAATACATAAAAATGCCAAAACTCCTTTCTACTAACGCCACGCGATTAAATAACATGTTATTTCGTAATGTTGTGTTATTTGAATTAGTTTCCTTAACCGTTAACAAAGTCTGGATTTGCTGGATTTGGTTTCTTATTTTGATTTGTATATACATACTAGGGTGACAAGTTCAGTTTGATATTAACGTGGTTTCGTCCTAAGACCTTACCCACTGTAGTCAATCCAAACCTACTTGGTGAGTTCATATTAAGCACTTACCAAATGCCCCTGTGTGAGTTAGAATTCATTTGCACACACAGGTAGCAACTTTGAATGTAGCAGACCCGTCGAGGCCTACACATTCTCCCTTGTTTGAGGACTGGAGCTATCTAACCTCCGCTGCAGTTCGAATCCAAGCAAATAGCAACAGAACCCAGGTAGTCCACTCACAGCCCGAACTCTCCCCGAAGGTGAAAAATCAGACTTCCATGTGAGCAAGCACCTACCCGCGATTTTGGGTTTAAACCACAGCCACTACGTGTACTCTAATTAGCGTCCCTCCAAAGGGCATCGACTCCCACAAAACAATCAACCTGAAAGACAGGAAGCATTTTTCGCAGAAGCCCACTAAAAAGAGACCTCAACCACTGTCAGCCCAGCTTACGCCAGGGGCAGCTGACACCCGTAGTGCCTACTGTTTAAGTCCTTAGGTCAGACCTCGAGTAAGCTTGATCTAAAGATCAAACAAAAACTCTAGCTTTCGATAGATTCGACGCTATCAAGTAGCATATACTCCATTGCTTTAAAATGTTAACTCAACCGATAACCCCTCTAATTGGAAATACTAGACGGGTAAGCTAAATTGAGTTATTTAATCTATCAAATCATCACTATACAAAGGTTGAGAAGGTACCACAAGTATTTTACTAAACTTCCTTAGAAGAGTAGTGTGATAATTTGTATAACCCTGTTCCTTAGCCAACTGGAAATATCCAGTCATTACCGGGAGCCACCACGCGGAGGTGGAACATAGGCATTTGATGACCATTGATGGCTTACTAGGCACATCAATAGACATCTTGGCTCCCACATTAGGGTGACAATGAAAAATCAACTTTGGATTTTTGATGATAAATGTGAAGATTATTTTGCCACTTGGTCTAAAACTTACTTGCTGAAAATTTGAGCCAAATCGGATAACTCTATCCCGTGCACCTTTGAGGTCAAAGTTTAAATGATAAAAAAAAAATTTCCATACAAGCAAAAATTTTTTTTTTCGATTTTTTTTCTTTTTATTTTTTAATATTAGTTAGCTTTATTAGCTTATTAACAACAAAAAATTTCATTTCGATCGGACAAGATTTTCAGTTTCAAAAGTGACTCTGAAAAAAAAATTTGAGGCTTGTTAGGGGCTTACTCTAAAAATTTTCAAAAAAAATTTTTTTTTTGTTATGATAAGCACACATTAAAGATTTTTTGTTGCTCTTAATACCAGGTTTTTGAAATTTTTTTTAAAAATTTTTTTTCCACATCGCTTTGTTCTAAATTGGGGCCAAAAGCTGCAAAAATTTAGTTTTTGGCCCTATTAAAAAACAAAATTACGACGTCACAAAAAATTTTTAAAAAAACCTATTAGTAAGAGCGACAAAATATCTTTAATGTATGCTTGTCAAAACTAAAAAAAAAAATGTTTTAAATTTTTTAGAGTAAGCCCCTTACAAGCCTGTAAATTTTTTTTCAGAGTCACTTTTGAAACTGAAAATCTTGTCCGATCGAAATGAAGTTTTTTGTTGTTAATAAGCTAATAAAGCTAACTAATATTAAAAAATAAAAAGAAAAAAAATCGAAAAATGCTTTACATACAGCACTGTTCCTCCCGGCTAACTGAGCCTTTGCTCACTTACAAACTAGCCTACCCATGCACCCACAATTACAAGTGATTACATCTAAGTTTTTAAATCAAATTTGGCGTAATTGTAATAAGGCAAAATACAAATACATACTTCTGAGTTTGTTTTAGTGCATTTTTATACCTTTCCCCACCACTAGTGGTTTTTATTCATCTTAGGCCCCATCAAAAATATTTATTCTGGCTCCTTGAATAATTCTAAGAAGATTTGGCCATGTCAGTCCGTTTTACAAAACACACTCACTTTTGAAAAATTCAAAACAAAGAACAATGTGCAAAATGATTCTAGTTATCTTGTAATTTTATTGCGGAATTTCTGTTTTTTTAGTTTATTCAATAAACTGAACCGTTTTTGAGTAACGCGAATATATGTTGTGCAACTTCCTCCATTTTCGAAATAACGATATAAATACATATCTCGAAAACAGAGCTAACATAAAAAACCACTGGATTCAGCGTGTGCACCACTTGACTGTTTTTTCAACTAGCACAGTGTTTTTTTACAATAAGGAAAATCCCTATGGGTAGTGCAAAGTGTGCACATTTGCACAACACAACAACAAAATTTGCGTAATTGCAATTTGCTCTATTTACTTCGTTTGCACTAAAAAAAAACCATGAGCAAAATTAGAAATGCATATTTGCTCAGTTGCAAACAAATATAAACAATAACATTTGACATATTAATATAAAATAGAGAAATCAATTTAAATAAGACTGTGTGTAATTTTTTAAGTCATGGAAAAATAGCCATATACGGACAAAACTACGTGATAAAAGACCAACAAAAAGACCCGTGTCTCCCAGTTTTGCCCAAAATCATGCACTTTGCAATTGCATAGTATCTCAATGATGAAGTTAAGAAAAAACAAATATAATTAAAAAAAATTTTTCACTTTTGCGGCTACCTAAACGGTGTTAAGAAGGTACATTTTTGTAGTTGGTCGTTTCCTTGAATTTTTAACGGCTTGCTACCTAAGGACCTGTTCAGGGGAAAAGGGAAAAAAAATCGATATTGGTGAAGTTTTTGCGATTTTGATCTTGAAGATGAAGTTTTTTGATTTTATATGTTCACAATTTTTATTATTTATGGCAAGAGCTACAACTTTGTCTCAGAGGGTAAATCAAAATTCCGAACGGTTTGCAATATATATGAGCCTGAGAAAATTATCACTTTTTTGCAAAAATGACACCAAGGCCCCAAATATTTGGGGGCCCATAAAAAATAGGGCAAAACTGCGAGGCACTGGTTTTTTATTATTTTTTTTTGTCTATATGTGACGCGCAAAATTGAAAGGGACCTTAGGGTAAAAACCGGGTTTTTTGGGGGCATGGGATCGGTTTTGATGCTCAGATGTTGTCCACATCAAAAAAAAAATTGATTTTTTTTTACCCTTAGGTCCCTTTCTCTATGCGCTGTCACATATGGTTTTTTTTCGTGTTGCACTGTGTAATTTAAAAAGAAAAAAATTGTTTAAATTTACTTGTGTATAACACTGTGTGTAATTTTTTAAGTCATGACAAAATAACCATATACGAACAATAAATAACCATAAAGGACAAAAAAAAAGACCCGTGTCTCCCAGTTTTGCCGAAAGTCATGCACTTTTTTTTAAGGGTCCTTAAAGATTTAGGGCCTCGGTGGCATTTTTGCAAAAAAAGTGATCATTTTCTTAGGCTCATCTCTTGCAAACCGTTCGGAATTTTGATTAACCCTCTGGGACAAAGTTGTAGCTCTTTCTTGAATTTTTAACGGTTTGCTACCTATGGGCCTAAACAAGTAAAAAACAAGTAAGAGTGCTATATTCGGCTATGCCGAATCTTATATACCCTTCACCATGAAAAGAACAGAAGTTTATATATATATATTTAAATATATGTATATATACATGTATATTTATAAAATATATATCGTTTAGTTTTATTTAATTATTTGCACATGATTGCGTGCTATTAAATATATTAAAAGTTAAATTAATATATAGCACGTTTAGTTTTGATCTAATTTCAGTTTTGGTCATACCGACATCTTAAAGTATAAAATTACCATTTACTTTGGTGATAAAACTTGTGGTCGGGAAGTTCTATGGTTCCCGAAAATAGGTATTAAAAAAAAACTATGTATATTGTTGACATTACTTTTTTTTTTACCGATATTCCGAGTTTTTCTAAAGATTTCCGATATTGTGTTCTTCTAAAGATTTCCGATATTTTAATATCTAAAACGTATGAATAGGTCATAATACAGCTCTAAAATTTTAGTTAATGTTTTTCAATCCTTTTTTGGAGTATTTTGCACATAACTTAACCATTTTTAACCGATTTGGCAGATTTATATACCAACGTGCTTAAAAATAATATTTCCATTAAATTGGCTTATAGGCATATATGTATATATACCTACATATATGTACATATATTTAAGCAAACTTAATTAAAAAAAAAACAAACTTAATTATAAAAAAAAGAGTAATTTTTGGGATTTCAGTATTTTGATTATTGCTCAGTCATTTTTTAACCGATTTGACAGATTTATATACCGACGTGTTTAAGAAGAAATTTACCATTTACTTGTGTTATAAAGCTTGGACTCGGGGAGATCTATGGTTCCCGAAAGTGGGTATTTAAAAAAAAAATTAATTTTGGTCATAACTTTTTTTTTATCTGAACTGATTTTTCTGAATTTTTAATAAAATATGTTCTACTAAAAATTTTCGATATTTTGGTTATAAGTCATATCCATAGGACATATGGCAGCCCTAAAATTTAGGTTTTTATACAATTTTTATTTTTTTTTGTACGGGAGGTACCACGCCCACTTCTCCAATCCCGCCCACATTTTGTAGGATGGTGTGTATTGGCTACCTTAATGTGTGTACCTAATTTGGAAACTTTGGCTTTTGCCGTTCCCCAGATATACAGCAAAAAGTAATAAAATTACAACAACCACAAGGGATTTTTGGAAAATATTAGAGGTAGTCGTGGTTTTTTGCTCATATCTCAGCCATTTGTGGATCGATCTTGCTGAATTTCAATAGCAACCGATGGTAGACTATATGTGACATAAATGTAAAACAACCTAGCCGCTATCATGTCTGGAGTCTCCGGAAAACACATATCAAACGTAAGACGGACAGACGGACAGACGGACAGACGGACAGACGGACGGATATCGTTAAATCAACTTCTCTCCCCATAAGGACCCAGAATATATATACTTTATTGGGTCTAAGATCAATATTGTGGAAATTACAAACGGAATGACAAACTTATATATACCCTTTTCCACCTGAGGTGAAGGGTATAAAAAGGTAAAAAAAAATCGAATTTTTTTAAGTTTTTTGCGATTTTGATCTTGAAGATGAAGTTTTTTGATTTTATGTGTTTACAATTTTTGTTCTTTATGGCAAGAGCTACAACTTTGTCCTAAGGCCCTAAATCTTTAAGGGCCCTTAAAAAGAAAAGTGCATTACTTTCGGAAAAACTGGGAGCCACGGGTCTTTTTTTTTGTCCTTTATGGTTATTTATTGTCCGTATATGGTTATTTTTTTCGTGTTGCACTGTGTAATTGTTAACAAATTAAGATTTTTTACAGTGTTGCCAGAAGTTTTTTGTGTAGCCAAAATAAATTTTTAGATAAATATCACATTTGCACAAAAATAAAAGTGGTATGTTCGCGATCAATCATAATATGCACTGCAAATTTACAAATCGCAAATTTGCACAATAACCATCGTGATTACCCTTACCATTTTCAACAATATAACAATTTGCAATGAAAATTTAAACTTTTTTGTAAACCATTTTTAACGATGTTTAAACTGCAGTAATTGAAATTAAAAATTTTCCAATTGATTTCAGAAAAATAATTTAAAATTTAGATATTTTTCAATGTATTTTAGAAAAATGTGTTCAAAAATTAAAATGTTTTACATTTAATTTAGAAAAGAAAGCTTGAAAATTATATTTTCATCTTGAATTCAGATAAGGACAATTAAATTTTTAGTGGAATTCTTTGTGAAGTAGTTAATGATTGTTTTAAAACATTTTGTGTAAAATCTGAGGCCCTGTTGTAAATTCTTTTTCCTTGGGTTGAACATTTTTAGCATAAAATTTTTGTGAAAATTATTTTTATAAACAGGTGAAGTGCTTAAAAAATATGGGGTTAAGTATTTTTTTTCTACACCATTTTCAACAGCATTTCAGAAAATAACAATTTTAAATGATACATATTATTCATTTAATATTTGGACTACAACAATTGAAGCTTAGAATTTTCTTTTATATTTTAGAAAACTATCATTAAAAAACTAGATTTTTCAAAAGCTTTTTTGTACAATTTTTTTTTAATTTTTTGATTCAGAGAAAGAAACTTTTATCTTAAATAAAAGTTGTTTCTTTTCTTGAATTCAATTAAAAAATTTTAAATATAAAATCTAATTATCTCATTTTTAATCGAACAGTAGACAAATAAACATTCATCTGCAATTTACCTTTAAATTACCCAAAGCAATGGTTTTATGGGTTTCAAAAATTGGGGACATTGGCAATGCATTTCCCATGTGCAAAATCAGCGTTCTGCTGTTTTAAAATTTATTTTTAAAATATGTCTAAATTTTTAAAATGTCAAAAACACAATCTACAACTGTTTTCAGAAAGAGAAATTGAAGATGAAATTCCTCGAGTATAGGTTTAATTTCTGTAGAATTTGTTTGTTTTTTTTAATACGACCAATTCATAACAGACAAGTTTTTTCGATTAAACTTTGTTATTATAAGAATAATTTTGTTGTTAAAGGAATAACAATATGTGGATAGAAGTGAAAAGATAATGCCATTTATTTTCCTCTCTCTCCTAAAACTTAAGACTTGGCGACTAAAGCTATGTTCCCATTATGTTTATTTTACATCTGGATTGTCACTTCTTCCCGTGTTAAATTTGTAAATATCTTCTGAACCCTTCCAAACAACATCATGTATTATTTCTCTGTATACAGTACACATGAGATTCTTGAAAGAATCACCATAATGTGAAGATAGTTTAAAATTTGAAGAGTGTTAAGCAAAAATAAACAGCTTGGATAAAAAAGTACTAATGTTTAATTTGTTCCTCTGCAATGGCACGTAAAAGTGCTAAGTCCAATAATATTAAAGAAAAATTCAGTTTTATTATAAAATTTTTTTAAAAGCAAAATAATTTTCGTGGGAATACAAAATTTAATTTAAATGATTTTGTTATTCGTGCTTAATTTCCCAATTTTTATTATTTAATAAAAACACTGAAATTTATGCGCATTTCACTGGTTGCTTAGGCCGGATCATCAGGAAACTTCATCCATAAAGATTTTAGAAGAACTAAAGATATTAAACCAAATAAAACTGTTAAGCATATAAGAATTACAGCAACAGTTCTATTTGTAACAATATCAAAATATTAGCACTTGTTAGTTGTAAACTATTAAAAAAGTAAAATAAGTTAAATCAAAATAAAACAAAACTGCATTTTTCAGATCTAAAAATTTATTGAGAGCTAAACATGTGGTTTTTTCTCTCTCTTTTAAAATTGATTTAATTGAACTTTGTTTTTTTTAGGATTTAAGGTAACGAATTGGGAAATTTTTGTGCAGACAATGGGCACATTCATAAAACTTAACTGTTGCACAACCGTTGACTGTTTTGCATTTTTCAGATCTAAAAATTTATTGAGAGCTAAACATGTGGTTTTTTTCTCTCTCTTTTAAAATTGATTTAATTGAACTTTATTTTTTTTTAGGATTTAAGGTAACGAATTGGGAAATTTTTGTGCAGACAATGGGCACATTCATAAAACTTAACTGTTGCGCAACCGTTGACTGTTTTTCATATAATAACATACGGGCCTGTTCTGAAAATGACGTGATTTCAAATCACACGTGTGATTTTGTGGTGGTCTGAAAGTCATACCGTTTTTGTGTTTCTCGGTGTGCTTTCGAGAATTAAAGATCATACCAAAGCACAGAAAAACGGATCACCACACGAGTGATTTTAAAAGGTACATGTGTTTTGAAATCACGTGATTTGAGCTAAAGGGATTTCCAGAACAGGCTTGATAAATAAAAATATTCATTAGGGCGGGTTGATTTTTTTTTTAATCGTATAGCAAAAACGTAAACTACACAAAATTCTCCGAAAAAACCATGTATCTAAAATGAAAACCTAATCCGCGCCTCTCAACTTGAAAATTTTTGAAAAAATAGCTTTTTCCAAAAAGAAATCGAATTTTCTGAATAATCTTGTTTAGTCAGTAAAAAGTTTGTATATAATTTTATATTTAATATTTTTATAAGGAACATAGATAAAAAAAATTTCTTTCATAATTTATTAAAAATGATTGGAAATACAAAAAAAAAACTACACTCAAAAAATTGTAGTTTTTTGTTTCGATAAACAAATTTTATTTTATAATGCAAATAAAAACAAAAAAAAAAGTGTTTTCACTCAAACAATATTTCTAGCGGTATGTTGGACAATAAGGAACTCTTTTAGGTGATCTGGAATCAATCCACAGTAGCATGGTGTCATTTTCACGCACTGGCATCTAACATTTGAAAACAAACTGTTTAAGGATTTTAATAATTCTGAAAATATATCAGGTCTTGATTTAATTTTTATTGATCTGTGGTACTAATTTAGCAAACCGTTTAGCTTCTTCACACACTTTTTTCGTTGAAAATTTCAACATTAATTTTGGTCCAAATTTCGATAACCTTTTTAGCAACTTGTGGAGAAAACCTTACATATGATTGTCAGTGTTATTCTCTTATTTTTTTCACGCCCACTTAAATAAAAATAGTATTTTAAATCAAATTGTGGATCAACTGCTTTTTTGATAATTGAATATTTTGATAAGTCGCAACACAGGTTTTGCATAAACTATAATATAATAAAACATAGTATATTTAAAAAAATTCAATTAATTTTAGCGAAAGAAGAGGAAACAAAATTTCAAGTCGAGAGGCGGATAAGGGTTTGATTTTAGAACTATGGTTTCTTCGGGAAATTTCCTTAGAATTTTATGTATATTACGTTTTTGCTATACGATTTTTATATTTTTTTTTTCATCCATACAAATAAACCCGTCCTTACGACTATGTGCTCAATAAAAAATATGTTTATTTTTTAAAATTTTCAAACAAAAACTAACTTAAATTCTACTAATATGCATGTAAAAATAAAAAAAAGATATAAAGTACACTGTAAGTTTCTGCGTTTAAAAAACTGCAGTCAAATTAGAAAAACTGCCATTTCTTCATTTGTCATTGGCCAAAAAAACTGTTGTTTTACTTCTAAAGTAAATAGTCGCCGTCGTCAAAACAACTCAAAAAGCGAAAAGTTGGACACACATTTTCGTTTTTTGTTCGACTGTTTTTGGTTTCGACTGCAGTTTTTTAAACCCTGGTTTTCTTTAAATAATAAATATGTACATATTTTACTAATTGTTAAAGCATATCGTCGGCTTAATATGAAAATCTGCTAACTCCCTTTCAGCACACTTTACAACAGAAACAAAAAACTTTTAAAATTTCATATTTGTAGCTTGACAGGAAAACCAAAAATAAAGTTGTTTTAACACACTTCCAGACTCAAATTAAAGGAAAACTACATGCTGGTCGACCACACGGTATCAAAATCTCATTTTACTTAAAAAGTGGATTTAGCAGGTTTGCATATTTAGCCTACGATATATTTGAAATTAGTCTAAACTAAAGACCTGCACGAGTGTATCAGTAAGTATTGTTGAAACAGATACACCAGATATTTATCTGTTACTACTGATATAAATGAGAGAATGAGTGTAACTGATATTGTATGGTTTTGCTTTTGTCCACTCACCATATCTTAAAAACAAAAACTGTTGCTTATGGTTTTGTATTGAGTATGACATAACATTTTTTTCTTGCTTACAAATATCTGTTGTCACCATAAGTATTTCTACAATATCTGTGGTGTTATGTTGTATTTTAAAATATTGTTGGCGAGTTTATGAAAATAAGAAAGTTTATAAAAACTTGTATACGATCTCAACCAGGGGTGCCAGATCGTTTTGGTAAGAAATCGGCATATTTTCAAAAACAAATCAGAAATTAAATTAAATAAAAAAATCGGCAAATTACTATTACGATTTTTAACACAATAAAACATTAACAAAAATAAAAAAGCAAAACAATTAACCATTACCTAATGCTTTAAAAAAATTAATAAAAATAAACTTTTAAGAAATAAATTTTAGTTAATTAAAAAATCGCAAGGACCGTAAATAAGAGTTATCCATAAAATGTTAGCTTAAAAACGGAGTCAACCAATAGGTTTGTTCTAAAGTTCTCTTTAAGAACCTATGGTGATCTAGAAAAAAAAATCTCAACTCCACAGTTAAAAATCATTTTTCAACGAAAAAATAAAAGTTTGGATAAACTCTTAAAAACAGAGTTTTTTCCGCAATCATAACATATTCGCCCTAAAATAGAACTCACACCATCAACAAATACAACTCTTTTAAGGATTTTAATTTTTACGTCTAAAATACTCATTATGTTTTTCTTCTTTTTTTATTTTTACGTTGAAATTGTAGTGATCTGACCAGCGACAAGCTTTGGTTGTTAATGTACAAAAAATTAGTTGAATAAAATGCTGGTTTAAATCAAACTCCTGAAATGAGTTTTATATTTTGACGGCTGAATAAATTCTCGTTTTAACAGTTTTATTCGATATTTTATTCCTCAACTGAGTTTTAATTTATGACGGCTTAATAAAACTCTCTTTTTAAGAGTTAAATTTTACCTTTTATTTTTACGTTGAAAAATGACTATTTTATATGGACTTGTTGGTTTTTAATATAAAAAAATAACTCAGGGACTGAAAATAATTACTGCATATATTATTTTTCGAAATAACGGTATATCTCGAAAACCAGAGCCAATCTTAAAAACGGCGAGCACCACTGGATTCCAAGTATCCGAATTAGGTTAAAACGCCAGGTGCCCAGCTTGTCTGTTTTTCCAACTAGCGTAGTGTAATATATATAAAACAAACCAAAAATTACCGTGTTGTAAGTATTTCTCAAAAAATAGGCACTTTGATAATTTAGAGGAAAATATCGCCAAAAATCGTGAAATATGGCCTGATAACAACGATTCTCGCTTGTGTTGCAGTTGTTGCTCGGCAATTTGTACTGCCACAGCACAACACACAGTGTATGTGTGTGTGTAACATGTGTGGTTTTTTATTGGCTTTTTGTTATGTATACCCTCCGCCACAACTAGCTGAGTATACTTAGATTGTCATTTCGTGTGAAACATTTTTATTATTCGAGCCTTTACCTTTACCGCCTTTACCAAAATAAATTTTATAGGTGAGAGTTTTTTTTATTCTAATTCATATAAATTTTGTATTAAATTTGTTGTTCACGATAAAATCAGGGACCAAACATAATGGTTATTGTATTTTATTTGAGTTTACTGGAAAATTCCTTTTATTTTCATTTGGTTATTTTTAACCATTATCGTTACATATATTTTAAACTAGTTATCGTAACCAATTAAAGTAAAAAACATTTTTTTGTTTTGTTACACATAAATAACCATTACTTCAACCACAATTTTTTTTTGTTACAAACAACTATTAAACCAAATAATTAATTTTTTGGTTACAAATAACCATTTTAAAAAATAATTAATTTATTTGGTTTCAAATAACCATTAAAACAAGCGATTTTTTTTAACAACGACACAGGTTAAAAATTTTCTTCAGATATTTTTTTCTGTGCATATGTAACCTGCGGAAAATTTGTGTCAATTGGTCCAAGCGACTGGTCCTGGGATTTGTGAAAATAGAACAAGTACAAAAAGAAAGGACTCATGACCAGTGAAAGAAGATCCAATCCCTTAACTGGTTTATAAAGAACAAAAAGGTAGAAAAAGTAATGAATTTCAGAACAGTCTTCAGCGGTGATGTGACACATTTTTTGGTAATTTTTAAAATTTGGCTCTTAAATTTAATTCTTAGACTAGTTTTATTGAAATAATACTACATAGTATTTCCCCTCCAATGACAACCCCATGTAAAAGTGATAGGTCTTATTCATATAAAGTGTTAGAACTGGAACCGGTCCCTACCACCAAAGACCTATCAAGGGACTACTTCAGTGTCAGTTCGCTTCCCTCTAGGGTATTTATATGTATGATTATTTTCGTGCATTTATTATTTCGATGACTAAGAAGAAGGAGTGAACGTGTCAACTGTTGTGCGTGACTTGAGAGGCAATTCTAAACCGCTAGAATCACCGTCTTTACTTAAAAACAGTTTTTTTGCTTTTGCCGGAAAAATTATTGCTCAAGGGTCCCAAATAGTAACCGACTATACTTTCTTACTTATGTATAATTTATATTTGTAACCAAAAAATAAATTACTTGTTTTAATGGTTATTTGTAACCAAATTAATTTATTATTTGTAAAAAATGGTTATTTGTAACCAAAAAATTAATTATTTGGTTTAATATTTGTTTGTAACCAAAAAAATTTTTTAGTTGAATTAATGGTTATTTATGAAGGTATAACCAAAAAAAAAATTTTTTACTTTAATTGGTTACGATAACCAGAATAAAATATATATATTAAATGATAATTGTAATTTTTAACCTTAAGGTACCTATAATTCATCAATATTAATGGTTATATTTATATGATTTTTTGTCGTTTCCTTTATAGGGTCCCTGGATAAAATAGTTTTTGCCATAAAATCGTTAAAGTCATTTATTTAGAAAAAAACAAAAATCTAAAATGATGCCGCTTACGTTATTTTCGCGGTTAGGGCTCAAATTCAACTATTAGTCAAACAATTTTTTTCAAAATAAAAATATTTCAAAACGTTAATATGAATTGCTATTTTTTTTTAAATTTCGGTGCGTTTTTTAATTTTTCTAACCCAACAATTATACTTACTGTAACATTTGCCTTTATGTATGTAGGTTATTTCCACATAAAATGTAGCATACTTCTTTTTTAATATTTTCAAATGTTTAAATATTTAAGAAAATGCTTTAAACGAAAAAAATAGTTTTGGTTGGTAAAAACCCAAGTTTTTTTTACAAAAACAAATTACATGTGTTCAGTAATTTTTTTTTACAATAATTTTTGTCTACATGTCTTTTTAACAAAATAACCATAGGCATCAAAGAATTTAAGAAAAAAAATATTACCGCTACTAAAATCTTCAAAAATGTTTGCTTTAAAAAAAGCAGCATACACATGTTTACAAGAACAAATCATGTACGCAGCAGACACAAAGGCTAATCGTGCTGCTCATCAAGAAAGATTGCAAGCGCTTCCACTTGTATTTTCGTCGTAGGTATAATACGTAACTTGTAGTGTTGTTGTTGCTTGGCAATTTGTACGACCATAGTACAAGCAGCCTGTGGATTTTGTTTTTGTAAAATTTTTTGTTTGGCTTTTTTTTCGCTCGTAATACATTCACGCTCTTTTTCGTTGAAAAATAATTGAAAATAACGGCATCGTACAATAAGTAACTTATTGTATTCCATCAGTATCCACTAGTATCTGCTTTTGCAAAGCAGATATTAACAGATATGATACTCTCTTTCGCTTTTGTATCAACTTACATCCACTCTTTAACAATTCATATCAATATCAACTTATATCAGAAACACAAGAGCACTCATCCATACATATCCACTTTAGAAAACACACAGAAACAGATATAAACAGATGTATCTGTGCAGGTCTTTAGTCTAAACATGTTTCATGCTCACATTTTCCAAGAATTAATGCATGAAATTCCATGCCCTAGTTTTTATTTAGTAAGTATTTGACTTGTGTATTAAATGATTTGTCATAAGGGTTTAAGTTCTTAGATGATCTCCGATGTTAAATAACACTTCCTACTAAAATACTTTATGTAATGAATCGCAATATTTCTTTTTAAGTGAATTTAGTTCGATAGATTTTTTAATTAATTATACTTAATACCATTGGGGTCATTTTCATTTTATTTTCATTTTGTCTGTCTTTAGTTTTTCACACTGTTTCCTCTATCCTTTGTACTTTTAATGCAACTTATCCTAGGCTTTTACCTTGAAACATGTACGGTCCATTCAAAACCATCCATACATTTTTGTACAACTTTTTATTTTGTTTTTTTTTACGCGAAAATTAATCGTTTTGCTTGAACCTAAAGATTTATTGTTTTGTAAATGTGCAATGTTATGTGTTCATTTAATTTTTTTCTGTTCAATATTTTTTTCATGTATTTGTTGTATTATTTTATCGTAGAATTTTTCTCGAAACTGGTTATTTATTGTTTATGTATTAATCAATATCAGTCAGACGGAAAGGAATAAATTTTTCGTACAAGGAGAAAAATACAATATACAATACATACTTACACAAGCGCACGATAGAATGGGAATGTATGCACATTATATTTTTGTATCGAATACACTCATTCATGAATAAATATTTTATTTTATTCAATTAAAACTTTCAACTCCACTTTTATGTAAATTTGTGAAAATTACCTCTTTCATTAATTAATGGTTGGGGCTTTCTGATGGTATGCAGTTGACCATACAAAAAGATAATCAAGTATCATTATATCTACTACAGATTGCATATAAATAAATATACACCATTTTTTGTTCGCAATGTTCAACATACTTCCACTCATTATTTAAACTTTGTTAAGGACTTACAGATGTATGGCTGTTTAAGTATTTCCGAGAAAAATTATACTGATGAAACAAAAATGTCAAGAGAACAGGATAGCTATTGATTGCATCTTTTTGTGGCTATACTGGAAAGCGTGAAGGAAAAAAATTTGAGCATTCGGTTTTCAACCAATTTCAAACAACGCACAGTGGCTCAGAAATGTATTTCATTGTTCAAAAGTCCAAATTTTTGTTATCACCACAAATTTTAATGCCATTTATAAGTTAAGATATTAAAACTTAGGTAGCAAAAAAGCTAGTTCAAAATATTGTGAATTGTGTCCGTGGTATGCTGTTAGAAACATATATTTGTAATAGTTTATAAACTATACAAAACTACTTAGAGTAATCGAAAAGGTCGATCAACACTTATAATTACAAATATTTATTGGAAAATATGCAATCTTTGTAAATTTGGTTAAAAGAAAATAAACATTGCTCGCTTATTATAGAAATAGTAAGCTGTATTACTGTACTGTTTATACCTGTCGTGTAATTATATGTTTTGAGGGTCAAAAGGTGACAGAAAAGGTAAGCCACCAGCAGAAAGCGGCCTCTTTAACCCCATATATACAGAGTGGTCATTAATAACGTTTTTGATTCTATTCCTTGATAATAAACCTCTTGAGTTCTTTTAATTTCAAATAAAATTATGTAAACACAATTAAAAATACTTGTTCCGTTTACAATAGGGGTTTTTCCCGGGATTTCAATTATTTTATTTCTTGCGGTATCCCGGGAAATAAACAATTCCTCATTATTTTAGAAAACAGCTATTTATACTTTAAAATTTAGTTTTCTATTCTCTAAAAATTAGCATCTGTGGATTGGTTGCGGATTAGATCAATTACAAGAAGTGAGTACATATTTAAATCAATGTCTCCTGATGCAATAAATCTACTAAAAGCAGAATGGGCAGTGCAACAGTTGATAATTATTACATTAAGTGAAGTGAAGAGTTAATAAAGTACATTAATTCAAAATTAGATGCAGGCAATAAAGTTTCATTGTCCATGAACAAGTCTTAAAAGTAGAAGATACCTAAACAGATCGATCCTTTTTTGCAACATAGCCATATCTACAAAAACAAGCGATCTTGGCGAAATGCGATTAAAGTTTTCAAAATGTACCGATTTAAGGATATATTTTGCTATAACTTCGGTTCAGTACAAGAAGGTGTATTTTATGTTTTCATATAAAAAATCAATTTTCTATGGAAAAAATGGAATTTTGGTAGTTTAACAGATTTCGATCCTTTTGGCTCTAGGTTCTCTAATTAACGAAATAAATGAGATTTTATGTTTTCATATAAAAAATCAATTTTCTATGGAAAATATGGAATTTTGGTAGTGATTACAGATTTCGATCTTTTTGGCTCTAGGACCTCTAATTAACGAAATAAATGAGATTTTATGTTTTCATATAAAAAATCAATTTTCTATGGAAAATATGGAATTTTAGTAGAGATTACAGATTTTGATCCTTTTGGCTCTAGGACCTCTAATTAACGATATAAATGAGATTTTATGTTTTCATATAAAAAGTCAATTTTCTAAGTAAAATATTGAATTTAGGAAGTGATTACAGATTTGATCCTTTTGGCTCTAGGACCTCTAATTAACGAAATAAATGAGATTTTATGTTTTCATATAAAAAATCAATTTTCTCTGCAAAATATGGAATTTTGGTAGTGATTACAGATTTCGATCCTTTTGGCTCTAGGACCTCTAATTAACGAAATAAATGAGATTTTATGTTTTCATATAAAAAATCAATTTTCTATGGAAAATATGAAATTTTGGTAGTGATTACAGATTTCGATCCTTTTGGCTCTAGGACCTCTAATTAACGAAATAAATGAGATTTTATGTTTTCATATAAAAAATCAATTTTCAATGGAAAATATGGAATTTTGGTAGTGATTACAGATTTCGATCCTTTTGGCTCTAGGAATTCTAATTAACGAAATAAATGAGATTTTATGTTTTCATATAAAAAATCAATTTTCTATGGAAAATATGGAATTTTGGTAGTGATTACAGATTTCGATCCTTTTGGCTCTAGGTTCTCTAATTAACGAAACAAATGAGATTTTATGTTTTCATATAAAAAATCAATTTTCTATGGAAAATATGAAATTTTAGTAGTGATTACAGATTTTGATCCTTTTGGCTCTAGGACCTCTAATTAACGAAATAAATGAGATTTTATGTTTTCATATAAAAAATCAATTTTCTATGGAAAATATGGAATTTTGGTAGTGATTACAGATTTCGATCCTTTTGGCTCTAGGTTCTCTAATTAACGAAACAAATGAGATTTTATGTTTTCATATAAAAAATCAATTTTCTATGGAAAATATGGAATTTTGGTAGTGATTACAGATTTCGATCCTTTTGGCTCTAGGTTCTCTAATTAACGAAACAAATGAGATTTTATGTTTTCATATAAAAAATCAATTTTCTATGGAAAATATGAAATTTTGGTAGTGATTACAGATTTCGATCCTTTTGGCTCTAGGAATTCTAATTAACGAAATAAATGAGATTTTATGTTTTCATATAAAAAATCAATTTTCTATGGAAAATATGGAATTTTGGTAGTGATTACAGATTTCGATCCTTTTGGCTCTAGGACCTCTAATTAACGAAATAAATGAGATTTTATGTTTTCATATAAAAAATCAATTTTCTATGGAAAATATGAAATTTTAGTAGTGATTACAGATTTTGATCCTTTTGGCTCTAGGACCTCTAATTAACGAAATAAATGAGATTTTATGTTTTCATATAAAAAATCAATTTTCTATGGAAAATATGGAATTTTGGTAGTGATTACAGATTTCGATCCTTTTGGCTCTAGGAATTCTAATTAACGAAATAAATGAGATTTTATGTTTTCATATAAAAAATCAATTTTCTATGGAAAATATGGAATTTTGGTAGTGATTACAGATTTCGATCCTTTTGGCTCTAGGTTCTCTAATTAACGAAACAAATGAGATTTTATGTTTTCATATAAAAAATCAATTTTCTATGCAAAATATGGAATTTTGGTAGTGATTACAGATTTCGATCCTTTTGGCTCTAGGTTCTCTAATTAACGAAATAAATGAGATTTTATGTTTTCATATAAAAAATCAATTTTCTATGCAAAATATGGAATTTTGGTAGTGATTACAGATTTCGATCCTTTTGGCTCTAGGACCTCTAATTAACGAAATAAATGAGATTTTATGTTTTCATATAAAAAATCAATTTTCTATGCAAAATATGGAATTTTGGTAGTGATTACAGATTTCGATCCTTTTGGCTCTAGGACCTCTAATTAACGAAATAAATGAGATTTTATGTTTTCATATAAAAAATCAATTTTCTATGCAAAATATGGAATTTTGGTAGTGATTACAGATTTCGATCCTTTTGGCTCTAGGACCTCTAATTAACGAAATAAATGAGATTTTATGTTTTCATATAAAAAATCAATTTTCTATGGAAAATATGGAATTTTGGTAGTGATTACAGATTTCGATCCTTTTGCCTCTAGGACCTCTAATTAACGAAATAAATGAGATTTTATGTTTTCATATAAAAAATCAATTTTCTATGGAAAATATGGAATCTTAGTAGTGATTACAGATTTCGATCCTTTTGGCTCTAGGACCTCTAATTAACGAAATAAATGAGATTTTATGTTTTCATATAAAAAATCAATTCTCTATGGAAAATATGGAATATTAGTAGTGATTACAGATTTTGATCCTTTTGGCTCTAGGAACTCTAATTTACGAAATAAATGAGATTTTATGTTTTCATATAAAAAATCAATTTTCTAAGTAAAATATTGAATTTAGGTAGTGATTACAGATTTCGATCCTTTTGGCTCTAGGACCTCTAATTAACGAAATAAATGAGATTTTATGTTTTCATATAAAAAATTAATTTTCTATGGAAAATATGGAATCTTAGTAGTGATTACAGATTTCGATCCTTTTGGCTCTAGGACCTCTAATTAACGAAATAAATGAGATTTTATGTTTTCATATAAAAAATCAATTTTCTATGGAAAATATGGAATTTTGGTAGTGATTACAGATTTCGATCCTTTTGGCTCTAGGTTCTCTAATTAACGAAACAAATGAGATTTTATGTTTTCATATAAAAAATCAATTTTCTATGGAAAATATGGAATTTTGGTAGTGATTACAGATTTCGATCCTTTTGGCTCTAGGACCTCAAATTAACGAAATAAATGAGATTTTATGTTTTCATATAAAAAATCAATTTTCTATGGAAAATATGGAATTTTGGTAGTGATTACAGATTTCGATCCTTTTGGCTCTAGGACCTCTAATTAACGAAATAAATGAGATTTTATGTTTTCATATAAAAAATCAATTTTCTATGGAAAATATGGAATCTTAGTAGTGATTACAGATTTCGATCCTTTTGGCTCTAGGACCTCTAATTAACGAAATAAATGAGATTTTATGTTTTCATATAAAAAATCAATTTTCTATGGAAAATATGGAATCTTAGTAGTGATTACAGATTTCGATCCTTTTGGCTCTAGGACCTCTAATTAACGAAATAAATGAGATTTTATGTTTTCATATAAAAAATCAATTCTCTATGGAAAATATGGAATATTAGTAGTGATTACAGATTTTGATCCTTTTGGCTCTAGGAACTCTAATTTACGAAATAAATGAGATTTTATGTTTTCATATAAAAAATCAATTTTCTAAGTAAAATATTGAATTTAGGTAGTGATTACAGATTTCGATCCTTTTGGCTCTAGGACCTCTAATTAACGAAATAAATGAGATTTTATGTTTTCATATAAAAAATCAATTTTCTATGGAAAATATGGAATCTTAGTAGTGATTACAGATTTCGATCCTTTTGGCTCTAGGAACTCTAATTAACGAAATAAATGAGATTTTATGTTTTCATATAAAAAATCAATTTTCTAAGTAAAATATATAATTTTGGTAGTGATTACAGATTTCGATCCTTTTGGCTCTAGGACCTCTAATTAACGAAATAAATGAGATTTTATGTTTTCATATAAAAAATCAATTTTCTAAGTAAAATATGGAATTTAGGTAGTGATTACAGATTTCGATCCTTTTGGCTCTAGGACCTCTAATTAACGAAATAAATGAGATTTTATGTTTTCATATAAAAAATCAATTTTCTATGGAAAATATGGAATCTTAGTAGTGATTACAGATTTCGATCCTTTTGGCTCTAGGACCTCTAATTAACGAAATTAATGAGATTTTATGTTTTCATATAAAAAATCAATTTTCTATGGAAAATATGGAATCTTAGTAGTGATTACAGACTTCGATCCTTTTGGCTCTAGGACCTCTAATTAACAAAATAAATGAGATTTTATGTTTTCATATAAAAAATCAATTTTCTATGGAAAATATGGAATTTTAGTAGTGATTACAGATTTCGATCCTTTTGGCTCTAGGACCTCTAATTAACGAAATAAATGAGATTTTATGTTTTCATATAAAAAATCAATTTTCTATGGAAAATATGGAATTTTAGTAGTGATTACAGATTTTGATCCTTTTGGCTCTAGGACCTCTAATTTACAAAATAAATGAGATTTTATGTTTTCATATAAAAAATCAATTTTCTATGGAAAATATGGAATCTTAGTAGTGATTACAGATTTCGATCCTTTTGGCTCTAGGAACTCTAATTAACGAAATAAATGAGATTTTATGTTTTCATACAAAAAATCAATTTTCTAAGTAAAATATATAATTTTGGTAGTGATTACAGATTTCGATCCTTTTGGCTCTAGGTTCTCTAATTAACGAAATAAATGAGATTTTATGTTTTCATATAAAAAATCAATTTTCTATGCAAAATATGGAATTTTGGTAGTGATTACAGATTTCGATCCTTTTGGCTCTAGGACCTCTAATTAACGAAATAAATGAGATTGTATGTTTTCATATAAAAAATCAATTTTCTATGGAAAATATGGAATCTTAGTAGTGATTACAGATTTCGATCCTTTTGGCTCTAGGACCTCTAATTAACGAAATAAATGAGATTTTATGTTTTCATATAAAAAATCAATTTTCTATGGAAAATATGGAATTTTAGTAGTGATTACAGATTTTGATCCTTTTGGCTCTAGGACCTCTAATTTACAAAATAAATGAGATTTTATGTTTTCATATAAAAAATCAATTTTCTATGGAAAATATGGAATCTTAGTAGTGATTACAGATTTCGATCCTTTTGGCTCTAGGAACTCTAATTAACGAAATAAATGAGATTTTATGTTTTCATACAAAAAATCAATTTTCTAAGTAAAATATATAATTTTGGTAGTGATTACAGATTTCGATCCTTTTGGCTCTAGGTTCTCTAATTAACGAAATAAATGAGATTTTATGTTTTCATATAAAAAATCAATTTTCTATGCAAAATATGGAATTTTGGTAGTGATTACAGATTTCGATCCTTTTGGCTCTAGGACCTCTAATTAACGAAATAAATGAGATTGTATGTTTTCATATAAAAAATCAATTTTCTATGGAAAATATGGAATCTTAGTAGTGATTACAGATTTCGATCCTTTTGGCTCTAGGACCTCTAATTAACGAAATAAATGAGATTGTATGTTTTCATATAAAAAATCAATTTTCTATGGAAAATATGGAATCTTAGTAGTGATTACAGATTTCGATCCTTTTGGCTCTAGGACCTCTAATTAACGAAATAAATGAGATTGTATGTTTTCATATAAAAAATCAATTTTCTATGGAAAATATGGAATCTTAGTAGTGATTACAGATTTCGATCCTTTTGGCTCTAGGACCTCTAATTTACAAAATAAATGAAATTTTATGTTTTCATATAAAAAATCAATTTTCTATGGAAAATATGGAATCTTAGTAGTGATTACAGATTTCGATCCTTTTGGCTCTAGGACCTCTAATTAACGAAATAAATGAGATTGTATGTTTTCATATAAAAAATCAATTTTCTATGGAAAATATGGAATCTTAGTAGTGATTACAGATTTCGATCCTTTTGGCTCTAGGACCTCTAATTTACAAAATAAATGAAATTTTATGTTTTCATATAAAAAATCAATTTTCTATGGAAAATATGGAATCTTAGTAGTGATTACAGACTTCGATCCTTTTGGCTCTAGGACCTCTAATTAACAAAATAAATGAGATTTTATGTTTTCATATAAAAAATCAATTTTCTATGGAAAATATGGAATCTTAGTAGTGATTACAGATTTCGATCCTTTTGGCTCTAGGACCTCTAATTAACGAAATAAATGAGATTTTATGTTTTTTTATATAAAAAATCAATTTTCTATGGAAAATATGGAATTTTAGTAGTGATTACAGATTTTGATCCTTTTGGCTCTAGGACCTCTAATTAACGAAATAAATGAGATTTTATGTTTTCATAAAAAAAATCAATTTTCTATGGAAAATATGGAATCTTAGTAGTGATTACAGATTTCGATCCTTTTGGCTCTAGGACCTCTAATTAACGAA
Source organism: Pollenia labialis (assembly GCA_949318255.1). Taxonomy (NCBI): domain Eukaryota; kingdom Metazoa; phylum Arthropoda; class Insecta; order Diptera; family Polleniidae; genus Pollenia; species Pollenia labialis. Next base: position 117,480,948 of record OX439141.1, read on the forward strand.
ATAAATGAGATTGTATGTTTTCATATAAAAAATCAATTTTCTATGGAAAATATGGAATCTTAGTAGTGATTACAGATTTCGATCCTTTTGGCTCTAGGACCTCTAATTAACGAAATAAATGAGATTGTATGTTTTCATATAAAAAATCAATTTTCTATGGAAAATATGGAATCTTAGAAGTGATTACAGATTTCGATCCTTTTGGCTCTAGGTTCTCTAATTAACGAAACAAATGAGATTTTATGTTTTCACATAAAAAATCAATTTTCTATGCAAAATATGGAATTTTGGTAGTGATTACAGATTTCGATCCTTTTGGCACTAGGACCTCTAATTAACGAAATAAATGAGATTTTATGTTTTCATAAAAAAAATCAATTTTCTATGGAAAATATGGAATCTTAGTAGTGATTACAGATTTCGATCCTTTTGGCTCTAGGACGTCTAATTAACGAAATAAATGAGATTGTATGTTTTCATATAAAAAATCAATTTTCTATGGAAAATATGGAATCTTAGTAGTGATTACAGATTTCGATCCTTTTGGCTCTAGGACCTCTAATTTACAAAATAAATGAGATTTTATGTTTTCATATAAAAAATCAATTTTCTATGGAAAATATGGAATCTTAGTAGTGATTACAGATTTCGATCCTTTTGGCTCTAGGATCTCTAATTAACGAAACAAATGAGATTTTATGTTTTCATATAAAAAATCAATTTTCTATGCAAAATATGGAATTTTGGAAGTGATTACAGATTTCGATCCTTTTGGCTCTAGGTTCTCTAATTAACGAAATAAATGAGATTTTATGTTTTCATATAAAAAATCAATTTTCTATGCAAAATATGGAATTTTGGTAGTGATTACAGATTTCGATCCTTTTGGCTCTAGGACCTCTAATTAACGAAATAAATGAGATTTTATGTTTTCAATCAATTTTCTATGGAAAATATGGAATTTTGGTAGTGATTACAGATTTTGATCCTTTTGGCTCTAGGACCTCTAATTAACGAAATAAATGAGATTTTATGTTTTCATATAAAAAATCAATTTTCTATGCAAAATATGGAATTTTGGTAGTGATTACAGATTTCGATCCTTTTGGCTCTAGGACCTCTAATTAACGAAATAAATGAAATTTTATGTTTTCATATAAAAAATCAATTTTCAATGGAAAATATGGAATTTTGGTAGTGATTACAGATTTCGATCCTTTTGGCTCTAGGACCTCTAATTAACGAAATAAATGAGATTTTATGTTTTCATATAAAAAATCAATTTTCTATGGAAAATATGAAATTTTAGTAGTGATTACAGATTTTGATCCTTTTGGCTCTAGGACCTCTAATTAACGAAATAAATGAGATTTTATGTTATCATATAAAAAATCAATTTTTAATGGAAAATATGGAATTTTGGTAGTGATTACAGATTTCGATCCTTTTGGCTCTAGGACCTCTAATTAACGAAATAAATGAGATTTTATGTTTTCATATAAAAAATCAATTTTCTATGGAAAATATGGAATTTTGGTAGTGATTACAGATTTCGATCCTTTTGGCTCTAGGACCTCTAATTAACGAAATAAATGAGATTTTATGTTTTCATATAAAAAATCAATTTTCTATGGAAAATATGGAATCTTAGTAGTGATTACAGATTTCGATCCTTTTGGCTCTAGGACCTCTAATTAACGAAATAAATGAGATTTTATGTTTTCATATAAAAAATCAATTTTCTATGGAAAATATGGAATCTTAGTAGTGATTACAGATTTCGATCCTTTTGGCTCTAGGAACTCTAATTAACGAAATAAATGAGATTTTATGTTTTCATTTAAAAAATCAATTTTCTAAGTAAAATATATAATTTTGGTAGTGATTACAGATTTCGATCCTTTTGGCTCTAGGACCTCTAATTAACGAAATAAATGAGATTTTATGTTTTCATATAAAAAATCAATTTTCTAAGTAAAATATGGAATTTAGGTAGTGATTACAGATTTCGATCCTTTTGGCTCTAGGACCTCTAATTAACGAAATAAATGAGATTTTATGTTTTCATATAAAAAATCAATTTTCTATGGAAAATATGGAATCTTAGTAGTGATTACAGATTTCGATCCTTTTGGCTCTAGGACCTCTAATTAACGAAATAAATGAGATTTTATGTTTTCATATAAAAAATCAATTTTCTATGGAAAATATGGAATCTTAGTAGTGATTACAGATTTCGATCCTTTTGGCTCTAGGACCTCTAATTAACGAAATAAATGAGATTTTATGTTTTCATATAAAAAATCAATTTTCTATGGAAAATATGGAATCTTAGTAGTGATTACAGATTTCGATCCTTTTGGCTCTAGGAACTCTAATTAACGAAATAAATGAGATTTTATGTTTTCATTTAAAAAATCAATTTTCTATGGAAAATATGGAATCTTAGTAGTGATTACAGATTTCGATCCTTTTGGCTCTAGGACCTCTAATTAACGAAATAAATGAGATTTTATGTTTTGATATAAAAAATCAATTTTCTATGGAAAATATGGAATCTTAGTAGTGATTACAGATTTCGATCCTTTTGGCTCTAGGACCTCTAATTAACGAAATAAATGAGATTTTATGTTTTCATATAAAAAATCAATTTTCTATGGAAAATATGGAATCTTAGTAGTGATTACAGATTTCGATCCTTTTGGCTCTAGGACCTCTAATTAACGAAATAAATGAGATTTTATGTTTTCATATAAAAAATCAATTTTCTATGGAAAATATGGAATCTTAGTAGTGATTACAGATTTCGATCCTTTTGGCTCTAGGAACTCTAATTAACGAAATAAATGAGATTTTATGTTTTCATTTAAAAAATCAATTTTCTAAGTAAAATATATAATTTTGGTAGTGATTACAGATTTCGATCCTTTTGGCTCTAGGACCTCTAATTAACGAAATAAATGAGATTTTATGTTTTCATATAAAAAATCAATTTTCTATGGAAAATATGGAATCTTAGTAGTGATTACAGATTTCGATCCTTTTGGCTCTAGGAACTCTAATTAACGAAATAAATGAGATTTAATGTTTTCATATAAAAAATCAATTTTCTAAGTAAAATATGGAATTTAGGTAGTGATTACAGATTTCGATCCTTTTGGCTCTAGGACCTCTAATTAACGAAATAAATGAGATTTTATGTTTTCATATAAAAAATCAATTTTCTATGGAAAATATGGAATCTTAGTAGTGATTACAGATTTCGATCCTTTTGGCTCTAGGAACTCTAATTAACGAAATAAATGAGATTTTATGTTTTCATATAAAAAATCAATTTTCTAAGTAAAATATGGAATTTAGGTAGTGATTACAGATTTCGATCCTTTTGGCTCTAGGACCTCTAATTAACGAAATAAATGAGATTTTATGTTTTCATATAAAAAATCAATTTTCTATGGAAAATATGGAATCTTAGTAGTGATTACAGATTTCGATCCTTTTGGCTCTAGGACCTCTAATTAACGAAATAAATGAGATTTTATGTTTTCATATAAAAAATCAATTTTCTATGGAAAATATGGAATCTTAGTAGTGATTACAGATTTCGATCCTTTTGGCTCTAGGAACTCTAATTAACGAAATAAATGAGATTTAATGTTTTCATATAAAAAATCAATTTTCTAAGTAAAATATGGAATTTAGGTAGTGATTACAGATTTCGATCCTTTTGGCTCTAGGACCTCTAATTAACGAAATAAATGAGATTTTATGTTTTCATATAAAAAATCAATTTTCTATGGAAAATATGGAATCTTAGTAGTGATTACAGATTTCGATCCTTTTGGCTCTAGGAACTCTAATTAACGAAATAAATGAGATTTTATGTTTTCATATAAAAAATCAATTTTCTAAGTAAAATATGGAATTTAGGTAGTGATTACAGATTTCGATCCTTTTGGCTCTAGGACCTCTAATTAACGAAATAAATGAGATTTTATGTTTTCATATAAAAAATCAATTTTCTATGGAAAATATGGAATCTTAGTAGTGATTACAGATTTCGATCCTTTTGGCTCTAGGACCTCTAATTAACGAAATAAATGAGATTTTATGTTTTCATATAAAAAATCAATTTTCTATGGAAAATATGGAATCTTAGTAGTGATTACAGATTTCGATCCTTTTGGCTCTAGGACCTCTAATTAACGAAATAAATGAGATTTTATGTTTTCATATAAAAAATCAATTTTCTATGGAAAATATGGAATCTTAGTAGTGATTACAGATTTCGATCCTTTTGGCTCTAGGACCTCTAATTAACGAAATAAATGAGATTTTATGTTTTCATATAAAAAATCAATTTTCTATGGAAAATATGGAATCTTAGTAGTGATTACAGATTTCGATCCTTTTGGCTCTAGGACCTCTAATTAACGAAATAAATGAGATTTTATGTTTTCATATAAAAAATCAATTTTCTATGGAAAATATGGAATCTTAGTAGTGATTACAGATTTCGATCCTTTTGGCTCTAGGACCTCTAATTAACGAAATAAATGAGATT
>OX439141.1:118085711-118293439 GCA_949318255.1 Pollenia labialis
ACACAAAAAATCAAATATTTTAGTAATTTTTGAGCAAACATTTATTTGATATTACAAAAAAATTGTAAGAACAAACAACGACAAATAATTTTAGCCATATACCCGATAGAAGCAATTTTTCCTGTAAGTTTTCGGATTTTTTACAGTTTTAAAGATTTTTAATAATTATTAGACTTTGCTATCATGCCGCTATTAGCCAACTTTTGCGAATTTTTGCTAATTTAGCAATTTTTGGTTTTCTATTAGACAATTCTTGCGAATTTAGCAATTTTCACCGAATTTTTGCCATTCCTTATACTTTTGGGGACTTTTAGTCAATTTTATGGCTTGTATGAAATTTTAAAATTGTTTGCCAATATTCGCTATTTTGCAACATTTTTTTATTTGGGTTTTCCCCGACATTTTGTTTTTTTTAGCCGATTTAGCGATTTCAAATAAATTTTAGGGTTTGCTATTAGCCAATTTTTGCGAATTTTTGCTAATTTAGCAATTTTCAACGAATTTTTGCCATTCCTTATACTTTTAGGGACTTTTAATAAATTGTATGGCTTGTTTGAAATATCAAAATTTTTCGCGAATTTTCGCTGTTTTTGCAATATTTTTTTGTTCTTTTCCCGACATTTTGTTTTTAACCGAATTATATATTTTAGGGGTTGTTACCAATTTTTCGCAAATTTTAGCCATGTTTCCGTTAACCATTTGTCTTCCAGTTTTGTTTTTCTTTTACATACTCCTGTTCTAACAATATAATAGATTCTGCTCCACAGAATAAAACAAATAATTAGGCTTCTTCGCGAATTTTTACTATTTGTGAAATATATTTTAATTTTTGAACACTTTCATTAAATAATTATTTGATGCAAATATTTCTTTTAGTCTGAACGCATGGCAAACATGAATTAATTTATTTTATTTGACACTATTTGCCAACTGTTTCAACAAACAAAAATTGTCAAATATTTGAGCTTAGTTTGAACATCAAACAAAATATTTTTTTGTTTCACACAGTTTGAAGCAAATATAAGAACAAATATTTTCGTCAAATATTTCATTAGTCTGAACGTAACTTTACTTTACTGCATTTCTGTATGTATGTCTTATTGCGTAGCGCATAATTGTGTGTTTATTTTTTTAAATGTAGGTACCATTAGTTCTTCGCAAAATGGTAAAATTTTTTATTGGGTGTTTGCATATCCTGTAAAATTTTCAAAATGTTAGAGATACCTCCTTTTGCGTTCTAGGTAACGATATGTTTATATCATTTTCTTATGTTGAGAATGCTGAGGGATATCTTCAAAAATAAAATTGTATAAATAAAAATATCTGAAAGATTTTTATAATTGATTTTTATCTTTCGTTATTAAATATTTTTATGTTGTTTTTAAAGAAATGGAATATTTTACTTATTTTTCATTGCAACATTGTAGTAAGAATGTACTGCCAACAGAAACAAATATTTTATAATTGCTGTACACTGTAGCAGCGCTGGTGTCTTTGTAGTTTAACTTAACATTTACATTGATTCACGTTAATAGTTTGCTAGCGTTTTTTAGGAAAACTATGTAGACGTAATAATAATTATAAAATAAAAATGACAACAACATGCTTAAAATATGCTGTTAACATTTGCTATAAATACTCGCTAAATTCTTTATTATATTTAGTTTTATAGAATTGTTAGCAGTAAAAACAAGACAGTTGAAGTCCCAAGAGAAAAAAATACTAAACTAAAAAAAAATGTTAAGTCTATTTATATCAAAATAAAATAAGAGCAATTATTTCATTTTAAAAATTAATTGAGTATAAACCTAAATTGAATCGCCTAATAAAACTTGTGTATACCTTAAAACTAACTTTTGAATTTGAGGTGTTAAATGGATAAAACGAAAATAAGTATTCACTTGTAGTTCGAATAACATTACCTTTTACACAATTTTGAATGAAAATATTGACAAAGAACAGTACTTAGTACCACAGCTCTTAAATAACGATTACGATTACTATACTTTAGATTAGATACTTTAGATTAGGGTTAGAAAATAATTTATAGTTACTAATTGATTACAAAAATTATTATTTTTTTTTAGTTTTTTTTAATAAGTTTTGCACAAACTGTTAATTTGAAGAAAAATTAAAATTATAAAAGCTTTTTTATGTAAACAATTTTGAATTTATTTTCTTTATATTTAAAAGCCCGACAAAAACACTGTTATTAATAACATATTTTGTTTAAAATTTTCTTGAAAATTAACATATGAATGTTTGTACGTACAGTGTGGCGCATAAATAACGTTATTTTGTTCAATATTTTTTCTTTAATCTTCATATATTTAGCTCATATTTATAATTAATCAATTCTTATCCTAATACTTTGTTTTATTTCCTGCTAATACCAGACAAATCATCATCACGGTTTCTGCTCACATATGTAGGTGTTTATCGATCTTCTGATTGGCTGAGTGCTCTTCTTCTTAAGCGAGTGTGACCGCCGTAATTAAAAATACTTCGACATAGTTGATTTGGGTGTGGTTCAAGCCTTTTAAAATATTTTACTGCATACTTTGTAATCATAGTTTTTACTAATGGCACATTGAGATCCTTATGGATGTTTGAGTTTTAACATCCCAGGGAGCGGCAGTTAATTTTCGAAAAAATTGATTTTGGCGCCTTTGAATTTTTGCGATATTTGAGGCCGAGGCAGTGCCCCATAGTTGGATACCGTAGCACCAGATGGTCTTTAAGATAGAGTTGTAAAGGAGAAGCTTGTAATCGAGACTAAGGACAGAATTTATTCCAATGAATTTGAATGACTTTTAGTTTCATTTGAGTTAATTTTGCCTCTATATTGCATTTCCAAGTTAATCTCCGATCCAGATGTATACCGAGATATTTTACATGCGAATGTTCAGGCATTATTTAATTGTGGATTTTAATAGGGAGCATGGTTATTGGCCATTTTCTTCCAAATATGGCTAATTTCTAGTTGAAATAGACGATCCTGTAAGCAACGAAATGTTTCATGGCGGTTTTCGAGTATGCTTAGAAACGCTCCGCAGTTGTTGAAGCTTAGGTGTAGTTGCTTTTTGGCATGTCCGGCCCAGCATACTGCCTTGTGGCACTCCAGCGCCAATTGTATAACAGGAACTTAAGAAGTCACTGTATTAAAATTACTAAAACTAAATAAATATAATAGAAACGCTTATGCACTAAAATAACTTAGAAGCACAACAAAAAAAATATATTTCAAAATTGTTGGTTAATAAAACGAAAGACTCAGGACACAAACCTTTTACTTAAGTGAATTCAAACTTAGATGTAGTTGTTATTTCTGTTGTTTTTATTATTGTATTTTTATAATGATTTTTTTTTTTTTTGTTATTCTCTTAGTATTTTTTATTTTATTTTTTTATTCTCTATGCTTGTACTTATAAATATGCAAGATGGCGTTGGCTATTACGTTATTTTTGTTGTTTTTATTACATGTGCATGACGACGACAATGAAGATGAAAACGACAGAAACTACAACAAAAACAACATATAGAACACCACTAATACTGTCGAAGCAGTAAACATCTTCATTTAAAAAAAAAACTTAATACAAAAAGTAAAAAAAAACGTGTGTGTGTGTGTTTTTTAGATATTCACACCTGAAGAGTAACCAAAAAACATTTAAATGAAAAACCTGAAGAGTAAATATGAAAGCAGTTCACAAACATGGTGGGGCAAAAAATGTCTAAAAAAAAAGTTAGCTATTCAAAAAATCAACTTACTAAGCAAAATCACATTTACAAACAACAACAAATACAAACATAAAAAAACTACTAAAACATAGACAACAACTCTTAAGAAATACGAAGAAAAACAAAAACAAAAAGAAAATAAAATAGAACTCAAATGAATAAGGATTGTCTAGAGTTTTAAGTTGATGACTCTCAACTTTGTAAAAAAAACTAAAACTAAAAACTAAAAAGAAATCATACTTTATTATTCTACTTGGCTGTGACTTAAGATATTATTATTATCAGCGTTGCCGTTGATAAATTTAAAAAAGGGAGCACCAAATGGGTGTTGTTAAGGGGTCATAAAATGGTTCAAAAAGTAGCATGTATTTATGTCGCATGATATGAATGGCAACATTCAAAACAGGGTATTAAAGAAGCGAAAATCTACAAAATAAGTCAAGTTGATACTTTAGGGTAACAATGGTAACGCCAAATATTTACCATAAATCATTCTCTCTCTCCAATACAAATAAGAAAGTAAAATGATTACTATAAATTATCAAAAAAATTTGAAATCTTTAAATTTTAAATAGGTACATAATGCTTGTTTAATCCATTAGTGTTATAATTCAAAAAATACACTTTCAAGTATTTTCGTAAAAAGTTGTTGATTAAAATTCTCAAAAATATCGTTCTAAAACAAAATCATTCACTTATTCTACGAATCTTCGATCTTAAACTTATGCCAACTAAGCCCTTTTTATTGTAACTGAAACGCGAAATAAAATGTTGTCCTTAACTAAAAAACGGGCATTTTCGAACCGTTTTGTTATTACAATTTAGGTCCTTCATACATGCAAGAGCCTTATTCATATTAAATATAGTCTTAACCGAGATAATCGTTGTTGTTCAAGCCACGAAGTACCTGCCGAGCTATACTTATATGTTAACTTCTTTATATTCTTTAATTAGGCTTGAGTTCATTAAATTTAATTTTCATTAAATTATTTTCACTGCGAAAGGAATTTTTTTACAACTTGGAATTTTTATTAAAATTTATTGATAATTTTTCTTGGCTGAGCAGGGATTTGATCCTGGGTTGATTTTTACATCTTCAGAAAATCTTTGAGTTCTAACCACTGCGGTGCCCGCCAGCCAACAGTCAAACATCAATCTTTTAACCAGTAGTACTGGTGGTTGTAAAAAATTCCTTCCTCAGTGAAATAATTTAATGAAAATTAAATTTGAAGAACTCAAGCCTAATTAAAGAATATCAAGAAATTAAAAATTAACAGTTCAACTAAAATCAAAATAACGGCGCATTTATATCACACGCTGTAAACCTTCAACGGTTAAAAAAAAAACATTTTTGTCACACCATCAATCATGATATATAAAATATCTGGCCAACTCTGTAATAATGCTATTTGGTATTTGACGAGAACAAAATACAAGGTACGAAGAAATGAAATGCCCTGTTTTTAACACCTGGCAAAAAGCTATCGCTCATTTTTAAACGCTTTTATGTTTTTTTCCGACGTTTTGTTTTTTGTTAACCGATTAAGCGATTTTAAATAAATATTAGGATTTTTCGCGATAGAAGCCAGTTTTCCTGTTAGTCTTCTTTTTCCTTACAGTTTTAACGATAATTTAATGGCTGGCTTGAAACATTAAAAATGTTCGCTATTTTTCGAATATTTGCAATTTGTGCATAGCTTTGTTGCTCTTTGAGGCACTTCGTAGCCGTTATAAAACTAGCCCCATATACAAGCCGAAGTCACATATTTTATTATATGGGGTGATAAGTGCATCAACGCCTTATGCCATTAGTAAGGGTGAACAAGTTTCATTTTAAAAAAAATCTGACATATTTTTGTAGAAAAGAGTATAAGTTATTAAATAGTTTAAAACGTGAAAAAGAAAATTCTTATTTATAAAATAAAAATTTCATTTAAATCTTACTTTTTTAAATCATTAGAACAATTCTAAATATGAGTCATATATATAAGATTTCTTTTAAATCATGTCAAAAAGTATCTTGGTACCCACTTTATCAGCCCTGCCCCAAGTACAAGCAGCAGCAACAAAGCTTTATTCAAGTGTTGTGTGTTTCTTCTTTTAACTTTAGCACTTTTACGCTGATGCCAAAACCTTTTTGAGCAACAACATTTAGAAGACCTAAACAACAAACGACAACAGCTCCGGCAACAATAACATTATTAAAATAAAACTTAGCAAAAATAAAGCAATGGAAAACAAAAAATTAAAAAACAATGAAGATTCCAATAATAAAAGTGTAAAAATGTACAACTATGAAATGCAAACATGGCGTACACAAACACATACATACGCCTTTCTTTTAGTATCTACTATGCACTTTTTATTGCTTTTGGTGTTATTGTTGTGTGTTTAGCTGGATTGTTGTTGTTGTATATTTTTGTGTTGAATGGTTTCAAGTGTCGTGTGTCCTTGAAACAAATTGTTGTCGTCATAATTTTTCATATCCATACAAACATATTATGAGTATGGATGAGTATGTGATCTTAAGTTTTTACACAAGAATGCTTTGTTGTTGGTGATGCTGTTGTTATATTAAGTAGTAAAATAAGGTATAAACTACACAAAACTATCTTCGGATTCGTGAAGAGTTTAAACAAAAATTTCAAATCACAAACACCGCGAGAAAAAAATGGAACTCATTTTAATGATTTAAATATATGTATAACAAAAACTTAATAAACGCCAAATAATGTTTTGCATTCTACAATTATTTAATAGTATCAATAGGACTAAATAGTTTTATCAAAAAAAACGAAAGACTTCTTGACTTGACAGAGCGCTTATAAAAAGCAAAATACACCCAAAACTTTGTAACGTCATTATTCATTCATATCATTCATTATTCATAATCTGCAAAAAAGAAATCTCAAAAAAAATCAGAGAAAATTCAGAATTTAGTAAACTCCCTCTAATTATTAGGAATGCAGTTGTTCCATATCCTTGCAACTCTAACTAGGAAGGACCTTGTCATATACAATGCAGAATGATTCGGACAAATAAGACTATTGGTTCTTGAAGATCTACCAAAACTAAACTTTTCAAAAAGATACAAAGGTTTGCCATACTTTACTATCTTATATAATTGAATGATTAAACGTTAATTTATAAAACTCTGGAAATCAGAATCTAATACAATGTTCACACTTGAGTTTTTAAGCGCTTTTAAGCAAAACGTTGATTAAGTTAATCAAAGCCGTTCACATTACATTTGAGATGATTAAGATGACAGATGATTAAGAAAAAAACAAAACAAACAAATTTATATTTCTTTAAAGTATTAAAAATTGATAAAAAAAAATACTTTTATAAAGTTATCAGAAGATTATTTTAAACATATTAATGATTAAGTTGTGAAAATTTATGAATTATTTAAGGAAAAAAATAAAAACATTAAGCAGAAATCGTGACCGGTTGTTCAGTTTATTTTGGCCGATTCTACATTACACTCAGTTTGAGGTATGTTCAGTGGATTCTATGTGATTAATGAAGTGATTTAGTTGTAAACATGTCAATTTGAAGTGATTAACAAAACACTTCAATGTATGGTAAATCATCCCGATTTTGATGTGATTAGAGCTTAATCACGTTCGAGTTGCTTAAACGCGTTTAAGAACCCAAGTGTGAACATAGTATAACATTGTAACCACATGACCAGATATGTTTTCTCTATACCCTAGACGATAAATGTATCTAACTACAGGATTAAAACAAAGTTTAAGTTTCGTAAAATTATGTTGGCAAATTCCCGAAAAAACCTCCAGCCCGTAAAGAAACAAAGGAAGGCACAACGACAATGCCTCCCTTTTCCTTATCTGTATTGGAAGGTGTAAGCCCACGCAATAAAGTTTTTTTTTAAATAAAAGATATTCTCGATATTATAAAATGTATCTGATAGGAAAAATCCAACTGTGTGTCTATAAAAATACCCAAAGTCTTGTGATGAGATATAAACTGAATATTCGTATCAGTTATATGTATATTAGGCAGAACTTCATTAGTAGAAAAGTACATGGCTTTAGTGTTATTCGGATTAAGATCTAAATAGTTAATTTTTGCCCATTCTGTAAAGAGTTTTAAGTCATTATTAACGTTCGACTCAAGGAAATTTTGTACCAAAGGTAAAATCATTAGCCAGTAGTTGAATATCATCCGCGTATGTATAACACTTGCAGAACTTAATAATATTATAAATATCTTCCAAAAATATTGTAAATAAAAGAGGTCCTAAAATAGATCCTTGAGGTACCCCTCTAAAAACTTCCCGAACACATGATTTACTACCTTCAGACTCAACATATTGAAGTCTGCCATTAAGAAATGACCACACTAAACGACATGAAGACGAATCAAAGTTAAAGTTATTTTGAAGTTTGACACATTAAAGTCTGTGACTTATTGCGTCAAATGCTTTACTAAAATCTAGGAAAATTAACAACGAACTCAATGACATGTCCAAATTAGCACGTATACTTTCAGATATATCCAGTACTAATCCCGTAGTAATGTAACCACTTCTGAAACCAGATTGAAATGGGTTTATCAAATGTCGACCGCTTATATATCCCAGCATATGTTTCCTCATTATGATTTCTAGTACTTTAGAACTGGCATTCAATATACTTATTGGCCGAAAGTCCGAATTTTCTACAGGTGATCTTATTTTCGGTATTGGTATAACACGACCAATTTTCCGTAATTTAGGAAACATAGCAGACGTTATTATAGAGTTTATGAGATAGGTAAATTGCTGAGAGATTATGGGAAATATAATTTTAAAAAATTTTATTGGAATACCATCAGACCCAACAGAATTTGTTTTACTGCCTGACATCGCCTCAAAAACTTCCAAGGCATCAACGTTCCTAAATGTAAAACCTCTGTTGCCATACAATACAGTCAATTGGAGGAAGTTAGCATTTGCCATTGAACTCATCAACATCTAATGTATAAACAAAACTGTCATTACAAATAACACCATTAGATCTTAACTTTGACCATAACTGAGACAGAGAGCAGTTATTAAAAAAACGAATACAATGCACCCTCCTTAATCGCCTGATAACAGATTTTACTTTGCTGCGGTATTTACAATATATTTGCCGATTAGCACTAGAATTGGTCTCGAAGTATGCATGGTCCATATTGACCCTTGCAATCTCTAATTCCCTAGACTTCATCCATTCGTCACATTAACCAGGAATATACTTTCTAAGCGGCACACTATCATCTAACGCCTTTTTAACAATATCATTAAAAATCTCCGTTTTTCTATTCACACATTCAGTTACAAAAAAATCTGAAAAATTCAACTGATTTTCATATTTGTATAATCCCTATAACAGGTAGTCTCTGATTATTAATTCTACAAGATAGGGAAATAATAGCGTGACTTGAGTTTAATGGGGGAAATTGGTATTGCCTATTCCCAAGAACGAAGCTAACATCAGACACAAAAAAAATAATCAATAAGGGTCGAACAAAGATGGACTTCATTAATATGAGTATGTATACTCTTGTGAATAACAGAGAGATTCGACGAGAGCAAAAACCTCTAACAATTCTACTTTTGGAGTACATGTCCGTATTAAAATCTCCCATAAAAACAGATTTATCATACCTGTTCGAAAAATCAATTAAAAGATCCTCACAACCAGTAAAATTACCATGAGGCAAATAAACAACACCAACCAATATCAAATAATAATTAAGCCTGATCGGTCAATAAATGGCTCAGATATGAGGAAGAAACCTCGATTGTCTCTACTTTTACTCAAAAAATCCCTTGTTGTTGTTGTTTTTTTATATTTTATTTTTATGTAAATCTGGAGAAAGGCAATAGCCAAAGTTTTCAAATAAGGCACAAGCATTTTGGTTATCAATTCCCAATATCCGACAAAATGTGCACGGGATCGGAAGAGTGGGCATGGCACTTATTATACAAAGACATTACAGATTTCTGTATTGATGGAGAATGGCAAGAGCCAAAATTAGGTACAGGCATCTTGGTTTTCAATTCACAACATCGGACAAAATGTGGACGGAATTGGATAAGTGGTCGTGCCAAAAATTTGATTTATTTATATATAAAGAACGGTATTTCAATAACTTTCTGTTATTATCGCACCATGAGGAAAGGTATATAAGATTCGGCATAAATTAATGGCGTTTTCTTTTCTGAGTAATATTCTGCCTTTTACATTTCTTATGTTCTTTTCTGAAAAATATGTTCTGTTTTAAAAGTGCAACGTGTTCTTTTCTTGAGGTGTTCCCCGTAAAAAGATAAAAATGCTACATGTTCAACACTCAGTTTAATTAAAGGGGCATGAGTGTAGCACTAGATAAACAGCTGGTTTTGTTATTATATTACCAAATATAAATTATTTCTTAGTTCGTCTCTCGTACTTTTTTTACTTAGAAATTAGTGGTATAAAAGTCTCCAAATTTTTAACGATAATTGTACTTTATTGTTTTATGCCGAAACTTGTGTTCTTTTGTAAACGTAAAATATGCAACACTTCTTAAAAATCAGATTAACATTTAAAAATTTTCCAGATCCCATGTAACACTTATGGTACACTTTTTTAGAAAAGAAAACGCCATACAATTTATAAATCCGTTTATCTACAATAAGATCTACGCAAAACATTGACTTTCTATTACCTAAAAATCTTTAAATTTTAAGTATAAATTGTATCTCTAAGAAAATATCTCAATATAAATCATATTTGTTAGCTATAAAACAAAACCAAAAAATCTTAAATTACCACCTTTCATAAATAATTATCAAAACTTAACAAAAAGTTATTTATGTTTATTTGCAAACTTTTCACTTAGTTCACAAAAAAAACCAAAAAATCTTCCTGTTTGTAGCATCTTTCTAACTTCCTTAGAAAAATCATCGAGCTATCTGTAACATGTATATTTTAAAGATTATTTATTTTTTTTTTTTTTGCTTTAGTTTTAAGACTTTTTTGCATCAAATAATACAAAAAATTTAAACAATGATTTATTTACTAAAGACAAACAAGAAATTAATTCTTATTCATGGTATTGCTTTGCCTGATGATGATGATGATGGTGATGCAAACTGCCAATGCCGATGATACTAAGCATGATGATGTTGTTACTAGTAGTGCTGCTGCTGCTGCTGCTGCAGCTGCAAACTGCTGCAAACATAATTTTTGCCATTGAAGGTGGTAGCGAAGTAATAAGTAACCAGTAAGCAAAAGCTGCCATGAACATGCATGCGTGCATTGAAGATGATCCTGCCTTCTAAAGATAGTACCAAGAAAACTTAAACATACTTACTCTTCTCTTACTTCGCTATTTTTTCCAATTTTTTTTTTTGCATTACAGTCCAAGCGTCAAAAATGTTCAGGTAATCATTTGTAATTTTCTAGCATTCTTATGTTTGCTGTGTGTTTAGACTGTAAAACAAAAAAAAGGACCAAAACAGAGCACGTTGTTGTTTTTGTTGCTAGAAAATATATCTAGAATCTTTAACTATACGCAAGCGTAAATCGTCACTTTCAAAAGTAGAGATGTAATGTGGTTTTTAGTGAAAACAAGATGTTGGCTTCAAATGACACTTTAACACAGACATAACAAGGGATTTCTTAAACAAAATTAAGTAAAGTAGCAAATATGTTTTTAACCCAATTGGAACTGCAATAGTTGTAAACAAATAAATGTTTATTGGTAGAAAAATACAAAAGAGAATATAAAAAATAGCTAAAAAATTAAAACAAATTGTGGTATTATCAGAAAACAAAAAATATTTTCTAGAAAATATTGTAAGACCGTTTTATAACTTTTTGGGAATTTTTGCATCGGTTTTTTTCGGCATATTTGTGCATATTTTACCCTCTGCAGTATTTTTTGGCATATACTTGTCAAAAGAGCACTTTTAAAAGTTTATTGTGAATATTTCACCTTTTTGAAGTATACGCACAAACAACCGACCGAATAATTGACCGACTATACTTTTTAAACTTGTTTATTATATGCAAATATTAGTAAATTGTTGTTTGTTCATATTTCTGGTTTCCCTGCTTATAACACATAAAAAAGTCGAAATATTGTTCTAAATGTTATACCAAAGTTGTTTTGAAAATAAAGGATATCAAAGAAGGTTCCCTAGGGGAAATTGAACTAAACCAAACTTATCATGTGACAGTTCTAAAGTAGATGGGATCGTTTCCAGTTCGACACTTTATATGAAGGGGATGGGGTCATTGGCACCTTTTTGGCACTTTTTAACTTAAAAATCACGCTTGTCGCAGATATAGTCCCATTTGAACCCCTTCATGTAAAGTAATAAATCCAAAAAGAATCAACCAATTCCCATTAGTGCTGAAAAACGCTCGATAGTATCGACAGTACTATCGATGGTCTTAAAATATCGATATGGATAATATCGATTTTATTATTTAAAAAAATTTTTAGTAAATAATTCGCTCTGAATTACAGTAATGTATGCATACAAAAATAATTGCAAGTAATATGGATAGTTCTTCTGGGCTTCTTGTTCTGCTTATCAGAGGCAGATATTTCAAATGTTTTGTCATGTTAGAAAAAATAAATTGCAAATGTATTTGCGAGCATAACGCAATACAATGAACGCCCATTAGAGAAAAATTCCTCTAGACCGATAACCTTTAGGGTGGAGAATGAAAACCAATGTAAAACATAATCTAAAGTTGTAATGAAATATCTTATAGTCCCTGCTATTTCGGACAGTTCAAAAAGTTTCTTTCTAGCTGCTGGTGAAATATTAAATAACAGGAGAAACTGTCTTAAACCAAAAAAAGGTGGAAATGCTTGTGCAAACATTCAGTCGATAGTAATATCGATACTATCGATAGTTAAATCTGAACCATCGATAAATACCGATAGTAAAAAATATCTGTAGTGTCCCAGCACTACTTCCCACACCAAATCCAGTTACATGACTAGTTATTTGTCAATTACCTTCTGGAGTAACCACTATTTAAACAGATTATCACCTGTTAAGTGATATGTTTAGTTTTCACCTATCACAATTCGTTCCTGTGTTTACTGGTCACGCGATAAGTGCATAAAAACCAATTGACACAAAATAATCACTTCTTTAAATTTCCTGATTTAAATTTATTGGTGACTAAATAAGAGAAAAGTTCATAATAATTAAATACCTTTAACAAGCGTTGCCAGATTGTTGAATTGTTGAAGAAAGAAAAGTTCAGAACATCGCCTCTAAATATAGCAAAATGATTTTCGAAAATGGATACTATGTGATACCGTTAGGCAATTATTTTATTATGAGGTAAGGATTTATAAAGAAGTTATTTGTGCCGAATTTCATCGAGATAAATGAGATAAATTTGTTTAAAATTTATTTTCGGGAGGGGTATATGAGGAACTTTTGCTTAATTCTAGCTAACTAACCACCTTAAATTTTGGCTAAAATTTACAAGCTATTTAATTTGTATCGCAATCCCAACTTGAAAAAATAATTTATGGCAGCAAAAGTGATATCAGGAAGTATTATTTGTATAGTAGCTATCGTTACATATAGGACGATACCCATAAACTAAACCGATTCCTATAATATTTTCTAGCGTGATTGAAGTTGCTATAATAATTTCTAGGCTAAATTTCATTTAAATACCAACATTATTAAAAGGTTTATGGATTCCATTCCAATAGAACATTTGTGTAGGAGCTTCAACCTTATGACAATCAAAACGTATGCACCAAAACATCATGTACTTTAAATCAACTCAGAAAGAAATGTTAAGGCTATTGGTGTAGTAAGAGGTAAGCCTAGAACCAATATTTCTTTATGTTACACACATAAGCACAATCACATTACATGGTGGTATGGATATAAAATTAAGACTTGAATAATTTCATCTTCTAAATTAAAGTTCCTTATACTCGCGATAAGCAGGTTTAAATGGAAAACATGGCCATAAGGGCCCAAGAAGCTGCCGATACACAACGAAATAGGGATATATACAAAATTGCAAAACAGATATAAATCAACGCCCGTTCAACCACATATCCTCTCAAAGATCCAATGGACGGAACTGCTTCGTCTGTGGAGCGGAAAATGTCAATTCCGCAACCCTTACATAAGGGCAGAACTGACATTAGAACAATCTGCCCAGACGAAGTCGAGATCGCTCATGCTATATGTATACTAGTATACTGAAGAATGGCTAGGCTCTAGGCGTAGGCAACATAAATCCCGAATAAACGGACTTTTGGACATGCCACTGTCTTCCTGCCGAACTTAGTGAGGGAGTAATAAACAAACTACGTAAAAAGGGTGACTTAACAAAATGCAAAAACTGGTGGGGTATTACTCTTTTGACCATGATAAATAATGTGTAAGCCAATATAATTAATTGTCAGCATCAATTGCAACAGATCTTCTCAAAGAGCAAGCCGGTTTCAGACCACATCGATCTTTCACCGATCACATAAATACCCTACGGATAATATTAGTGTAATCGGTTAAATGGCGTTCTCCCCTATATTTTATATTCATCGATTTTTCCATGGCCTTCAATACTATCTGCCATCAGGCAATTTAGCATGCACTTTAATGCAAGGTAATTCCACCTGAGCTAATCGACTAATCGACCTTGTTAAAGCTCTGTATGGCAATTCAACAAGCCGAGTACCCCATGAACGAATGTTAGGCAACCCGATTGGTGTATGTACTTGTGTACGAGACCACTGTTATTCAGTATTGTATTGGACTAAATTATAAAGTTATCAACTCGCACTAGAAGAGTCGTCTCAGGGGTATGAACGGTCGACTGGAGGATCTGGATTATTCTGATGATATAACTCATAACTTTAATGACATATCAGCCATATTGGAACATATACACCACCTAGCATCGGGTGTCGGTCTTTGTTAATATGATCGACAAAACAAAGGTTATACGCAACAACACAACCAATCTTTCTATGCTCAGGATCGAAAGCATGGAGCTTCAGAACTTATTTGTACCCCTAAAATATAATGGGTCTTTAACGGGATTAAAGTCAAATACTTTTCTTTACATCATTTACAATAAATAACAACAAAAAAATATTTAACATTTACTAGTTTCATTTATCTTACACTACACCACACAGAAAATGGACACAAAAGCTTCTTCGCTCGCTGGGCTTTTCCCCCTGTTAGTAATTTTATTTAAGATATTGTTTTTTTGAAAAATTACCTTAAATGATGTATGTGATTCTACGATGCATTAGTTGCTCAATATGGTGTTGTAGTTTGTTTTTTGTAAGTTAATTTTTCATTACTTCACGTTATCGTCTTATTAACAATAAAAAAAGTTAAACTTTTTGCCACTTTGCATACACACCATACTAGACTTATTCATATAAATGTATATGTGTGCATAAGCTCTTGCTACTTAAAATGCATTATTTGTTTAATTTTTTTGTTTTAGCTTTTTCCATTTGTTTTATGTATACCACTTATGTTTTGGCTAGTTGGGAATTTTTCGCTTTAGAGTAGGAAAAGGAGGAGACACAACATAAAATCAAAAAAAAAAAAACTTCTTGGTTATGTATTTCATCTGTCAAAATGTCAGTTTTGAAAAATGATATTTTATAAAATAATTTGTTTACGAAAAAAATGCAGATAGTCTTTTTTCTAATGATTTCTTAATGTATGTAGAAGTAGTGGTGGTGACGATAGGAAGGGAAGTTTGAGAATCATCGATATTGTAAAATTGAGGCAAACTGCAACTCAGTTTAAGTAGGATGTTGATAAATAAAGTCATAAAGTTATTGATAATGATTTAAGCTTTTTAGGTTTGGAACATTTAGGTTTGAATCATTTATAAGCAACGGAAAGAAAACTTTAAACAGTTTTTCAAACTTAATGAAGTTTTTTATACTCGGTTAAACTAAATAAAGTAAAATCATAATTTTGGGACCAAAATGCAGTCGGAGGTTTGTTAAAAGCACTTTTAAGTACAAAAGGATTTAAAAATCAATCTAACATAAATCTAGTAATACAACACTCTCTTTTTTTCAATTAAATTTCATGAATAGCTAATAATCTAGTTTTAGCTCTGTTCTAGTTCAGTATTAGTTGAAATCTAGTTCAGTTTTGGTTAATTTTTAATTCAGTTCTATTGTAGTTCAATTTAAATTCAGCCTAAATTAAAACGTAATTTAGTTCAAATTCAGCTCTAGTCCAGTTCCAGTTTAGTTCTAGTTCGGTTCTTGTTTAGTTCTTTTTAAAACCACAACACGCACGTAGTTATATATTGTTTCTTATTTTTTTTAAACGAAAGACTTGTTTTTTTAATATGCAACAAAAACAAAACACATTTAATTCTTGTTTTTAGTTCTTACATTTGTACTTGTTGTGATTTTAGTTGTTTTGTAGAGATTTTTTTGTGTTGTATTCAATGTACAAAATTGCTGTCACACACACATGTGTTTTACGACATGTTAACAAATTCATGTTTAAATCAAATATTTTGACATGAATTGCTATCAAGATCTTATCATTAGTAACGATATTTATGTTTTTTTTTTTGCAGTTTTGTTTTTTTTCGATTTTGCAATCATTGAAAGTAATTTAAAGATAATAATGTTTTTAAAGCATGTTTTGGCATGGAAAAAAAACACTTGTACCGAAATTGAGAACACTAAGTCTTAGCAAAAAAATATCATTAAACTTACAAATTAATTGTCTCCAAATTTAAATTGGTTGTAAATCACTTAATAAGTAAAGATATCGATTAACTCATATTTACAAGCATTTAATTGCAAGAACTAAAAAGAAAACATCAAACAGGTTTTAATTTGGTATTTAAGAAATTTGGTATTTTGATATTTCGTTACTTTAATATAGAAAAGCCCTTACTAACATTTTAATAAAAAAACTGCGTTTAAAAAAAATCACAACTACGATCCTACAATTTTTATTAAGTATTTTCCTTCTCCTGTAAAGTAAGGAAAATGTTAGTTAGGGCTTTTCTATATTAAAGTAACGATATGTATTTGATTAAGTAAAATTTGTGTTTTCACATTCCACCTCCCAACTTCCAGTTTGACATTTGAATTTTTTATTTTATTTTTAATTTTTATCAGATTTTTTTCATATGTGTACTTATTTTAATCTTAACTATTTATACAAAAATTCAATTATAAGGTTTTTAAACAGCATTTTATTATTTCTTTTTTCAGCATACCTTTGACTCAAGATAAAAAAAAACATTCAGTTTTAATATACATACAAAAAAATTTAAAAAAAACTTTTGCTTTCAATATAACTATAACCATAAATAGTTTATCACAATAAAAATATCTACATATACTTACTACCAACTAACGTCCAACTACCAACCAGCCAGACATTGAGTCATATTACGAAAAAAAAGACTGACAACAATAGTCTACGACTTTCCAAATCTAAAAAGCTACAAGAAAAAACCCCCATTAACTGTTAAACTTATTTAAGCATGTTAAACACCAACAACTTTCTAGAGATTATTTTGTTTAAAAAAATGTATTTGTTTTATAAATAAATAAAATTTATATATATAGAAAAATTTTTAATAATGAAAAACTAAAAATATCTAGCAATTTTAGATAAACAACAAACATATTCAACCGCAAAGAAAATAGAGGTAGAGGTCTTTTTTTAATCATGAAACAGCTACTGTGCTTTACACTGTGGGAGCTTGAAGTAGAGAAATTTGTTTACAAATATGAAATTAAAAATTTGTTTAGTTTAAGGTGGTTTATTTTATTAACTATTTTTAGTTACGTGTTAAAAAATTTTAATTTTATGGTTGATTGGTTTTAAAATAAATAATCATATGGTATATAAAAACCTTAACATACATATTTACACAGAAAGTATCTTAGATCAATTTTTACTTTTAATTTGGCTAACTGTTCAGAATTGTATAGGTTTAGTTTGGCGTTAATTCTAGTTCAGTTGTAATACAATTCAAATTCAGCTCTAGTTCAGATCTTGTTCAGTTCTAGTTCAGTTCTAGATCAGTTTATTTTTATTTATTTATTTATTTTTACTTATTTATTTGTCGTTCCATACACAAGACTAAGAGTCTCATATTGCAGTACGGAACTAAGAATTGGCAAAATATTGTAATGCTTAATCTTAAAACTAGTTACAAAAATCAACAATTTATATAAATAAAGAAATAAATTAATAACATTAATCAAAAAAGAATTTAATTTTATCAAAATCAAAAATTAATTATTATTAATTAAATTGATGTGGAAAACAAATTAATGATTGACTTTTTGAGCTCTAGTGCGTTACATAAAAGTTGAGAACAATTTGGAATTGAGTTCCAGAGATAAATGGCATGGATAAAGAAATGCCACAATGATATAAGGCTATAGTGTCTAAATGGTATTAGTCTTTTTCCTCTACTTTCGATATTTGAGAAATTAAGTTTTACATATAGATGTTCAGGCTGTTTCATGTAGTTCAGTTCTAGTTTAGTTTTAGTTCAGTTCTAGTTCAGTTCTAGTTTAGTTCTAGTTCAGTCATAATTGTAGCAATTGAAGTGCTCAAAATATATTTAAAAGCAAAAAATGTTTAAAAAATTTTACGGACTTTAACTATTATTTTATACCCATACTTTTTATAACTGAAATTTTAAATTTAAAAGATTTTGTGTTCGTGCTTAATTCCCAATTTATTTATTAAAAAAAATGTATTTCCACAATATTACTTTGAAATTGTTTAAACTTTCAAATATATAATGCCACAAAGTGTTCTTCAGCGCTACGTACTTAAGTTCTATTTAAGGCTAAATAATACTTTTATGAACAGCCTGTTGAATTATAGTATATGATGATTATGTGTAAATGTCCAAATTAAATGACAGGAAATAATATGAAAATTTTATTTTATTTTTTATTACGTGAATAATTAAATAAAGAAAATGAAGGAAAATTGTGAACAAAAAACAAATGGAAAAATAGCACACTGAAAATACATAAGTAACAAAGTCATATATGTATTTCAATATAAAAAATTAAACAATATTTTTATGTTATTCTACGTCATCACTGCTAATTTATTAAGTTTTAATTTTTTAAATCTTTTTTTCCTCAATAACTAAACAATTTAGGCTGGGTTTTTGAGATCCCAGTTAAACTAGAATTAGTTAATCTAAAAACAGATTTGTGCCGCCATTACCAAATTTGTATTCAAATTTTTGACGGAACTACTTAGTTTTGCTAAAAATGTTGGTCTTTAATGAAATAATAAAAAAAATCAAATTTCGCCGGACAAAATCCGAGTTTTAGACTACGTTAAACTAAGTTTAAACTTAATCTACATCTCAAAAACCGGGCCTTAGTCGCTCTGAAAAGAAGTTTAGACACGACTTCTTAAATTTATTTTATTTTTTTTTTATGCTACTAGCATTCCAAGAACAATTAAAACTCCCTACTGCACCAAAAATTCTTAAATTAAAACAAAAAACTTAAGACACAAACTTTTGTTTTATGGTTTTGTCTAAACAAATAAACACGAGTAGGTATTTTTAACTATAGATTCACATATTTCTTTTTTATACATACATATTTGATTCTTTTTTTTAACGTAAACTTTTACTTAAAATTCCCATAAATTTTAATGTTATTAACTTACAAACCTTTAAGTTTTTTTTTTTTCATTGCTTTATAAAAATTTCATAAATATCAACAACAATATCTTTTCGATAATAAAGTTACGAAATTTTCTTCATAGTTTTTTCTCTTCTTACTTATTTTAACGACATTAATCTTGGTTATATTTCCGCCATGAAATTCAAACAACAACCGAAATACAATTTGCAACAACAACAGCAGCAACAATTTGAGACAACAGCAGCATCTTAAATATTAGCAAAACAATATCAAACAACAACAGCAGCAACACACATCCAAGTTACAGCAACAATGAAAATTGCTTTCATAAAAAAAAAAGAAAACAAATTCATAAAAGAATACAAGTACAAAATTTATATGTGTATAAACTCTGTTGTCTTATAAGTTGTAGAGAAACAAAAACAACAGAAACTTCCAAAAAAGATTATGAAATATCTTTTCAGAGCACTGAGCAAGATTACAAAAGTATTTAAACGTTGGAGTTTTGTAACTTAAAGAAAAAAATTCTCTGTTGTTGTTTTTTTACGAACTAAAGTTTGAAGTATTTCTTAAGCTGCAGAGTGTAGGTTGCTGTAGGTTTCGTTTTTTATTTTTAACAATAATATCGTTATTATAAGGCTCTGCTTTGGTTACTTTTTCAACTTAGACGCTTGACCCTTTAAAGGTTCAAAGTATTTGTATTAAAGTTTTCTTACATTTTTTTTTCTTCCATTTTGTGCCAAAATAAAAAAGTATTCATTTTCCTTCTGCCATAGTTGTTTTTGCTTTTAGAAAAAAATCAATAAATATTCTATTACATGTTAAGAATATCGTTGTAAAAAAACTTTAAATTGTATTAAGTTCCCTAATCTTGAAAACAGTGAAACTAGAAAAGGTAAAAAGTTTCTTTCATAGAAATTTTGCTTTAAGTACAGTTTTATTTTTTAGAAGAATTAAAGTTTTAAATAAATAATGTAGCTTAGCATATAATGTAAAAAACTAAAGTTTAAAAAAAAAATTAACAAACAACATCACGTTTACCTCTATTATGCAATGTAAGTGGAACTTTTTATTAAAAATTAATCCTTTTTATAACCAAGGCATCATAGTAGAGGGGTCAGGACCCACTTTTTATATAAATTTTATTAAAATGGGTCCATATATGACCAAACGACCCTAAGCTTCTTAGACCATTTGATACCCTACCCCACATTATATGCAGACAATTTGTAGATAGGATACCGTATTTTGGAGTTTTTTGAGCCTTTATCTACACACATTATAATTTTTCGTCTTAAAGCAATTTTAGAGGAGAGTTCATATAGGACCCATGGTCAATTGAACCAATCTGCACAAAATGCTTTAGGGTACTTTACACTATCAAACAAACCTTACGTATTTTAAGGTAAATATGAATTACAATATGTAATATATCACATATATTGTCCTGTGGTTCCTAAAAGGACCAAAGGGCCACTATGAACTCTTTCCATTCGGTCCAATTTGATGAAAGATGTTTAATTTCTTTAAGGAATTTCGGTTTCTAGTTGGTGTCTTAATGTGTGCGACAGGCGTCTAACTCTACGTGTATTGCCATGGAGATTCCAATCTGAAGCAGCTTTTGTAGTTTATCCTACTGGTCTGCGGAGCTCTTGACCTATCCAACGCCAGTTACGATTAATTATTTCGATGTGGAATGATTATTAATAATCTGTTCGCATAGTTGTGTGTTGGTGTTCGTCTAAAATATTTGTAATATTTTAACACAGCTTTTAAAGATTCACTCTCAAGAGATTTGACTTAAGCTGACATGTGGCGATAGTTGTGCAACAGGACGCAGATATCATCAGCATATTCCTGGCTCTCTAGTTGTTTAATGAATCCCCCAACCCCATCTTACACTTCTACTTTCTCTGGTAGCAATACGCACGATGACATCAAGTACGATGTTGATAAGGAGGGGAGATGGTATATATCTTTTGCGAACACCTGTTTTAATATCAAAACTGTTTCTCAGTGCATTGTTGTGGGCAAATTACCATGGCCGATGCAAAATTTGTGTGGATGGAAACCAGCTTGAGCGAATTTGTGATCGGGGATCTCAGCATCTGAAATTCTTTTATTTGTAATGTGCACAATGTCCTTACGAACTGAGCTGAAAATTGTGATATTTTTTGGAGTTATTCACTATGATTCCTTCTTTAAGATTTGAACCCAGTTCAGAAGTCTACCAAAAATGTTCGATGTGTGGTAGCAGTAAATGCGCAGTTGCTTGTTTGTCAGCTTTAATACTTATATACTCCAGGGGCTTTATAAGTCTTCAAGGCATTGACAACATTTATAACTTCTGCGATGTAATAATACAAATAAAAATATAATGAGAAAGTGAAGCAATTATAAGTTTGTTTTACGCTAGCGGTAATACGCAGCGCCATAAGAACCCTCAAAATAAAAAGGACCGCAGTATTTCGTCTTTCCAAGTGTTTGAGGACTGAACTATTTCTTCTTTTAGCAGTAACTATGTTTACTTGACAATTTTTTAAATAGATAATGACTTTAAATAAAAAAAAATTGCATTTTTATTCAACATTGTATTACAATTCACATTTGAAAAACATTTGAGAATAGCGTTTAAAAGCAAGTTGAAAATTAATACATTTCCCCTGTTTGATGAGGATGCTAGAATTTTTAAATCATTATCAAACGTTTATCTTTGTAGAAAGGGTTTGTTTTCAAATCATTTTCAGTTTTTAGTCAAGCCTCCGTGTTTGGCGCGTGATTTCTTCGTTGAAAACATATTCAAGAAAAATCCAAAAAACATTACACAATATCAATAAGCAGCGTTATACACGTTCTTTCCACCTGTTTATGAAAAGTTTTTGTAGTCGCCAAAAGTAAATTATCTTATACATGAATCAACAAAAGCAAAAGTTTTTGTTTTTTGTATTCATTTATGAAAAAAATAACAAATTTATATCCCTCATTCATGAGAAATATTAGATTTTAGTGTTCTTAGCTTTAATAGACGAAAATCTATAAACCCTGTGTAAACAAAAGACCAATTCAATGAATATTATATATCTGCCCGATTTTTCCAAAGCTACTTTATTTGTTTATAAAAATCCTTGGGATATTACAGATGAGATTGCAGGCCAATGTGTCTCAGTTAATGAAGTTGTTAAATTATATTAAACACATTTTTAACCAAAAATATGAAGCTAAATTTTTTTAATTGATTTGATACTAAATTACGGACGATTTAATTAAGCAAATTGTTAGAAAATATTTTTATTACATATTTTGAAGAAAATTTGTTACGAAATATTTTTCTTATTTTAATTGTACCACAACCCACCGTTCGTAGTTCGTTTTAATACAAAAAAAAAATGAAAGAAAAAATTAACTTTAACAAATTTTTGTAGTTATTTTTTTCAACAGCACATTTATGATCGTGATCGCCCTTATATCGTGATTTTTATTAAACAAACTTTGAAATCCTGTAAAAATAATACAAAAAAACAAACTCAAAAGAAGCTTACAAGTTTGTACTTTAACGGTTTGCTAAATATGTTTCTAATTACAAATTAGAAGATTTTTTTTAAACTTAGTCATAATTTCTAATTAATTTCTTCTTTTAAAATACTAAGTGAACCATAAATAAGAGAAAAAAAATTAAGCAATTTTGTAGCCAAAAAAAAAAAAGAAAATCAAAAGCTCGTTTACAAGAATTTAACTCATTTTTATTAATTTTTTTTTTCTTTCTTACCTTGAATTCAATTTCCAATCACGAGTATATTAATTTCTTAAATCATGAATATCATTTATTTCCTGTTAAGTTTTGTAATGTTTTTTTATTCTGTTTTTTTGGTTTCATAAAAAATGACTCCAATTGATACAAGCAGCTTCATTAAAATGAAAAAAAGTCTTGAAAAATACATAAAAGTAAATTGTGTAATCGAAAATAAGGTAAAAAGTA
Organism: Pollenia labialis; assembly: GCA_949318255.1. NCBI lineage: Eukaryota > Metazoa > Arthropoda > Insecta > Diptera > Polleniidae > Pollenia > Pollenia labialis. The sequence continues at coordinate 118,109,107 of OX439141.1, forward strand.
TTTTTTAACATTTTTATTTTCAATTTACTCCCTTTTTTTATTTAGTTTTTTTTTTATTATTTCATATGGCGTAGTAAGCAGATATTTTTGTGGTTTTGAATTTTAGTTTGGCTTATAGTTCTTAACCATGTTTTCGTTGCAGCTTGTTTTCGTTTTTTTTTTACTTTTTGTTTTTCTTATTTTAGTGATTGTTATTTGTTTTTCAGTTGTGAGGATTTTTTTTGGATTGTTCTTAACTGTAGGGCATAATCAAATGCCAATCAGTTACCAAATGCTTATAAGTTTTGTTTGTGTCTTAACAATAATGCGTGCCTTTGCTTGTTGTCGTTTGCGGAAAACAGATATTGATAGAGTTAAGAAATTTAAAGCCAATATAGTTAATTGCTTAAAGCTATATGGGGAATTTTGTTATTTGTTTAAGGAAGCTTAAGTTTTAATGAGTTTATTTCTATTGAGACCAATTATTACTTTTGATTTGTGTAAATATTGGAAAATGCATATGTAAAAATTAACATTAATGTAAAATTGAGTTGAAGCAATATATTTATGTATATTGTGTCATGTCGTTCCTATTGGGAATAAATTTTATCGTACATATATACGCTCTAGAGCTTTACATATGTTTTGTTTTTAACCTACCACCTCAATGAGTGGTAAATTAGGGGCTTATTAAGGTTTTCATTCTGTATGTTATACCAAAATTTATTACTCTAGGATCTATATCGGGCCTTAAAAGAATATTTCTACTGCGTCCTTGATAAATCGCTTAGCAAAAAAAAAAAAAATTATTGTGGTGTGAAATAGTTTTTAGCACAAACGGTTCAGCTAGAAAAGAGTCAAGGTATCTTTTTTATATCTATTAAAAGTGTGCTAAAATTGTATCCAATATATTTGTATACGAAGATAAAATCTATGTAGATCCAGTGGAGATACTGCGAATTATAATTGAGTAGGCAAACAAGAGCAACTCTCCCACAAATTTTCTTATCGTAGTTTTCGAAGAAACATTTGACACCCCACATCGAAGAGGTGTAATCTTGTAGATAATTTAAGGTTTTTTTAAATGTGGTTACCGTTATATGTCCGCCTGACGTCAATGGTGCCTGGAATATTGGCTTCCAATGTTTTAAGAGTTGTTGTTTTGTCGACATAAGCCAATGGCTTAACACAGCCTTATAAGAAGGAATCTAGAGTTGAGTTGCCGATAAATCGATTGCTAATAGCGCTGAATGGCAAGTTGCAACGTCTTGGGGGAACCAAAAGTCGTTGATGTTTAGCTGATTAATTTCTGGAAACTAAAATTCAGTCACCATGGCTCTATTGCTTTTGCAATTCATCCTAACGGCAGCTTCTTGCTTATTTCAAAGAAATAAGGACCGATGTCGCCGATAGGGTGTAAGCTGCATCAAACGGTCAATTTTAATCGATGTAATGGGGACTCGTTGATGGCCATTGTCTTGGCTCCGAATACGGCATTTTGCTTAATACTAACATCACTAAACACAATTATCTAATAAAAGTGCTCTGTGAGCTTCGCGAATAGATTTATTAATTTTTTTTTTTTTTAGAGTTAATTTCCACAATTTGGAACCATTGTTCTCGCGTTTGGCAATTAATGATGACTTGCAAACTTTACTGACAAAAATCTCAACACAGTTTGACATTCACAGCTTTCAAACCACACCGAAATAAAAGCACTCGGGTTAAATCAAGTTTTTTATCACTACTTTAAGTACGAGGCGTACGTAAAAATTTAAGTTTGAATAACGTTCTTAAAACAATCCTAAATGGGATCACTTTTGAATATTAATCCCGGAATTTCTTAAAATAATTATAAAATTCTTAGTCCAAGTAAAAAAAGATAGACCCACCTTAAAGTATACCGATCGACTTAGAATCACTTACTGAGTCGAACTAGCGATTTCCGTCCGGCTGGCTTGCTGGCTGTCCATGTAACCTTGTATTTGATATAATTAGGACAAAGCTTCTTAGTGGCACAAGGGCCAAGCTTATTAAAAATGGGCCAAAACGTAGGACCACGAGGAAAGATAGGGGGAAATTTCTGCCTCTCACAAACTATCAAACCTATTTTATGTCAAAGATAGAAACATATTTATATGGACACATAAGCTATGCAGGTTCTTAAAAATAGGACGACAAGGGGAGGCAGGGGGCAATTTCTTTCTCTCACAAACTTTCAAACCGAGTTTAATGAAGTTTATAAACATAGATAAATCCATATTAATATGGACACATAAGCATGATGTGTTTTTAAATACTGTGGTGGAGGGTATCATATGGTTGGGCTTGACCGACTACTTCCTTACTTGTTTTATAATAATTTTTTAAAACTAAAGAGTTTGTTATGGAAGCAATTTGTAAAAATGTCGAAATTGATTGAAAATTTCTTAAGTAAATTTGGTTAACGCCAACATCTACATATCATTTTTTCCAAGGTTAGTACAATATTAAAAATATACAGAGAAGTGTTGTAAAACTTTACTTTACTAGCGGAAAAGCCCAAAATAAAAGAAAGAAATCACATTATTCCTGTTAATGTTAATGTCAAAAATTGTCTATTTGAACCCGTTTAAGGTAATTTGGTTTCCTAGCTTTAAAGATATTAACTAGGTTTGATGTTGCAGAAAGAAATCTAATGGGATTAAGACGGATATTTTGTTTTATAAGCTGATACAATTCGATTGAATTATATATTTTAAGACTACAACTGCAAACAAAGGATTCATGTGAAAAATAAAGTGGGTACCCATGTTGTTGTTTGGAAGCTTAACTTCACATGCTCTACAATCCAGATACAGTCTGGTTTTTGTTTTGGTTGGGTAACAACAACCTGACTAAAATACGTACCTTTTTTAATTGCAAGTGTAAAATTGTCTTGATCCGTTCCAGGCTCCAAAAACTGATAAGAAACTTGCCGCTAACTTCATTTAAAATTATGCTAGTCGTTGATATTTTTTTTGCATAAGTAGTTTCTCCGTCTAATCTCATAATTAAATAACCTTACGGAATCTTGAGAGGAATGCCCTTTAAAAATTCAAATTAATAAGAATTTGAAAATTTTGTTAAATTAAGTTATAGTTTGTTTCTTAAGTCTTTTGTTCAATTTAATTCTGAATAATTTTTTGGTCCTTCTTTGATTTTATTTTTAATATTTTCTGTTATTAAACAAATTTCGTTTTTACAAAAAAAAAGAGAAGTTTTTATAAAACAAAAAAATCATTACTTATCATTAAAAAACCATTTTGTAGCTTCGCCTGTTTGTTGCATTTTTTTCCTTTTTTTCACTACTAAAAGTTGATATTTGGAAATGAAATGCAATCATTATTTTTATTTGTTGTTTCCAGCAGCAAACAACAATTACTTGCCAACCATCAGCAAATACACTTACACACTTGAATAAACAATTATACGCACTCTGTATGTGTCTGTATGTAAGTTAAAAATGTAGGCTTAGAATTATATAAAAAAAAACTACCACACTAATATTGAAATATAGCTTAAGGCTATAAAAATGACGGTGTTGCACATTATTGTTATTAATAATAACTGACACTCATCTAATGTGCAACATCAACAAACTGAAAGCAATGAAGAATAAGTTGCTATAATGCAACCACAACAGCAGACGTATCAGCAGAGGCAGAATCATTCAGCAACAAATTAAAAAACACATTTCATGATTACACTTGTATACAAATGGCTGATTATTACAAAGTTTTTCTTTGCTTTTTTCGAAGAAGATAAGTCTTTTGTAGTTTTGTTTGTTAACTATAAAAATTTGTTTGAATCTAAAAAGCAACTGAGAAAATGTGCATTAGAGTTATAAAGCAGAGTTTTTGCATACTTTGTGGAAATTTGGATAAAGTTTTCATAACACTGTTGAGTTTGTTTTTTTTTAGGATTTTTAAACTAATTGATTAAACTACAATGATTTAAAAACATGCAATGCTACAAACACTTAAACTGCTAATAGTTTTTTCTCTTTGTTTTGTTGCAACAAATGTTGTTTTTGAAAATGTTATGGTGATTTAAAATTTATGTACATGTGTTCATATTTTAGCAGATGAAGTAACAAAAAAAAAAAAAAATAGCACAAGAAAAAACAAATTTATGTCTTTACGAGTGAGTTTAATTTATCTGTTTTGTTGCCAGCAACATGCGAATGTTTGTATGTTGTTGAGTGACAAGTTGGTTAACGCCCCTAAGTAATTTTTCAAATTAATACTTTGTGTGGTATTTCACTTTTTTTTAGGGTTTGTATATTTTCGTTGTTATATTTGGTTAGTATAGTTATTTTTATTATATTTGTTGTTATTGTACGTATATTTAAAAGGCCTCCCTTTTGTAGTTTATCGTCCTGTTCTAATTGATTTTTTTTTTTTTTTGGTTTTTTCTTTAAATTTTCTGCCTCATACCAAAATTTTTTTCAGTAGTGTGTTGGTTGGTGGTTTGTTTTTGGTTAAGTCTCCTGAATTAATGGACACACACATGTTTTGTTGTGATTAAGTGGCCTAAATCAACGGTTTAATGTTGTAGAGTAATTTTTCATTGATGCAGTTTTCTTCATTGTTGTTGTTGTTGTTGCTGCTGTCTTTGTTACTTCGTATTTTAGTTTGTGGTAGATTACATTGACATTAAATTGTATTTTGGTTTGTGAATGAACAGCCAAAATTAGTTTTAAGGGGTTTTTCTGGAATTTATCAATGTTTTTGAATTTTTTTTTTTGTTTCTTTTATGTCAATTAAGAAGAAAAACCCAAAACTTGGCAAAAATTTAATTTTACACATTATACCAATGTACGAGTTACGTATGAAAAGAGTTTTACCTATTGTTTTTTAAGGAAACTGAAATAACATTAAATTCCAAAAACTTTATGATGATTATATGATAACATTTGCAGTTTAAGATTTAGATAAATAAAAGTTAAATACAAATATTGGTTAAAGGATTAACAGTTCTTATAGTTGGCTAGAAATAACATCAAGGATTTGTAAAAGTAAGTTCTCAAGTGAATAAATTATTAAGATAAGTGAAATAAACAATTTTGTTATAAATGTCTTTTAATTTGGCTAAAATGTAAATAAATACGAGTGCTTGAAAATCATTTCTCATTTTTTATAAGAGCTTATCAAGCTTGTTTAATTTTAATGATAATTTGATACAAGAAAAAAGTTTAAATATCTACGTCGTGATCATGCGCAGGGTTTCCAGATGTTTCGGAATTTGTGTCTGCAAATTCAAAATTTGTCTTGCAAAAAATGCTAAAATATTTTTTTTGTCTCCCAAAACCTTGTGGAAAAAAATTCTTATTAAATTTTATTTAAAACTTGTCAAAAAAAATGTTATATTATTATTGCATTTCATTTGTAAATGTTACGTATACATAACCTTGGACAAGCGTCTTCAAGTCGCCAATTTAATCGATTATTTTGGTAAATTTTAACTGACACTGTTAATAAAGCGTCCCCATTTTAGTCTGCCTTTGAGAAAAAAAAGTAATATTTTGAAAACTTTAACAGTTTTAGAACAGTTTGTCTGATAAGCTTTTCTTTAATAGTATAACAGTTCTTTTAATTAATTGAACATCTTATTTTAAATAATGTATTCACGAATGGGGATTTAATAATTTCCTATTATAAGGTACTGTTGAATATCTGGTTCTAATGTTTCCATATGGTCTCACAAAAACTACCTAGTCAATAGTAATCAGCAGAAAACCCGTACATATGCAATTGCATGTTTTTCCTCGTGCGACCAATAAAGGCAGAAGCAATATATTTATCCGTTATAGAGCTTTTTACGAATTTAGACATCGATTTGTTAGTGAATATTTTACGGTTTGCAGTATTTTTTTGCATAATTTAGTTAAAAGAGCCTTTGTGCAGCTTTTTTAAAGTGTATAGCGCGTATTTTGCATTTTTAAGGCATATTTTGATACATATTCAATTTTTTTTTTCAAAATCTTCAACATCAATTTCGACATCTACATCTAATTTTTGCTCTTAAATTGTACGACATTGCGATGTGTATCTAGTAGCGCTGGGAACTATCAATAGTACTATTGATAGTCTTTATATATATATTATTTAAAATATATCAATGAAAACATGTAATAGCAGCTTTAATCACAGTGTTCCGCAGCAAGTTTACTTGTTAATAATTTGAGCTGAATGTAATGTATACAAGCAAGAAGAAGAGCAGGTGGTATCGATAGCTCAGCAGTGCTTTTTTGTACTCCTAATTAAAGGCCCTTTTGTCAAAATAGAGACTAAAATGTAAAATTTTTTTGTAATGTTGGAAGGAAATACAATAAACAACCATTAGCGGAAAAGCCGTCTAGACCGAATACCTTTCGGTTCGAAAATCAAAACCAATTAGGAAGTTATCTAAAGTTGCAAAAAATATCTTATAGTCCCTGCTACTTCGGTGCTATTCAGCTGCCGGTGAATTATTCAATAAAAGGAGAAACTTTTTTAGACCAAATAAGGTGGAAATGTTTGTGTTTTTACAAAAAAAAAATAAATTTCTTATCAAATAGTTTATGTCTTTACACACAGAGAAAACACATGTTTAAATATGGTTACCTCCGACAAAACTTTTTTAAAGAAAATTTGGAATATATTATGATTCATTTCACAATATTATTGTCACCGACAACCATATTAGCATGGTTGGTTTTGAACCATAGCATGTTGCTCTTGGAAAAGAGGAAAATACTATTGTAAATTTTAAAATAAATTGTTGACTTATTTAACCATAACATGTTTAGAAGCAACCATTATATGGTTGTGGTTTCTTGATGGAGGACAAATTCAACCATAATATGGCTATAGGTGACAATAATATGGGTATACTAACAATAACGTATTTAAAATTTTCTTTAAAAATAGTTTTGTTGGAGGTGACCATATTTTAACATGTTTTTTCTCTGCATGTACAAAACGTCACCTAAAATACCAAAAAACGTAACACCACTTTTTATAAGTTTGCAGAAGAAGCAAAAAACTTTACAAAATCAAGAACAACAAGGTGTACTTGGCGTTTGAATTTCTCTAATAAATTTTGATCGCAAGTAGTTTAATAAAAGGAACAAAAATCAATCAAAAAGTCAATTTCGAATTTTTTGATGGTACGCTGTTTTGTATTTTAGGTGACGATATGTACATATGTATTTCTTAAACATTATTATTTTGCTAGCTACCATTTTTGTAATATCAATATTATGTATTATTGTTTAACCTTTAAGTTAAGTTCTATTTATTTACATTTTATTTGTTTTTTTTAAATAAAATCTTATGCTTATGGTTTTCTTTTCAAATAAATCTGTACGTGTTTAACTTGAACATACATTCTACATATGTATGTTGCAAATAGAATCAATTTCTTAATCGGGCTTTTATTATTATTAATATTTATTTAATGCAAATTTAATTTACAGAAAATATATAAAGAGAAAAGGACTGGCTGCCAAGGCCTTCGCCTTTAATAAATTGAGATTTTAAGTATTTACATAGATAATTGGTTATTATTTCTTAATCGGGCTTTATTTTGTTCTTTTATTCAGTTATTGAAATTAATTTTAACAAATAGAATCTGGGAATTTATTTCTCATGTTGAGTAACATTTATTATGCAAATTTTCATATTAATCGAATGTGTATTTTAAGTCAAATTACAATCCTTAAAAGCTGTTATACTTTAATAGTTTTAATCCCTCAATATTTTCCAGGAATATTTTGTATGCACTATCAGAATTTTTTGTTTGTACATTTCTGTTACGAGGCTTACTTAAGCTATCCTTTGGCTAGCAATGAAGTAAATTGTAAAGAAAATGTGATGAATTTTCTGGCGCGCTACATGAGAAATTAATTCCCAGATTCTATATGTTAAAATAATTAAGTTAAATACATAATAAATTTGCAATAGACACTATCCAATTATAAGATAAAAAGAATGCTGACGAAGGCCGTAGCGGGCCAGAAAATGCATAACATTATGCTGGTATCTTTTTTTTACAATTTACTTCATTGCTTGCCAAAGGATAGCTTAAGTAAGCCTCGTAACAGAAATATACAAACGATAATTCTGATAGTGCATAGAAAATATTCCTGGAAATTATTGAAGGAAAAAGACTATTAATGTATAAAAGCTTTTGAGGATTGTTATTTGACTGGAATACACATTCGAATAATATGAAAATTCGGAAATTCATTTTAGTTAACATGTAAAATGAAGTATAAACATTCAGTCGATAGAAATATCGATAGTATCGATAGTGAAATCTGAACTATCGATAAATATCCATGGTAGAAAATATCGATAGTATCCCAGCACATTTATCTAGACCAATCTTTTAGTATACCGATCGACTCAAAATCGACGCTTTTCAAAGTGATCTAACGATGTTCATCCGTTCGTCTGGCTGGCATATTTAAAGCGCATAAACGCGTTTTTAGCGCATATTTCTGGTTATCAGTGTATTTTCAATGACAGCTACATAAGAAATGTCTAAAGCAGAATGAAAGCATTGCCGGTCTACACTTCGTCAGTACTACTTGCTATTGACTTTTCCTACATGGTACATGAATAGTAAATTTTACAATAACTTAATAAATGTTAAATTTATTTTAACAGTCAAAAAGTTAAAATTCAAATTTGTTGTTCTGCTTAATTTTGTGCCCACAAAACATCATTTGCCAAAAATTAGTTTTTCTTTATCTAATTGGAAAAAAGTGTAATCAGATAAAAAAAAATTTAACTATTATGACAATGCGAAGCGCAAAAAGTCGGTTTGTTAGTCGAATGAACGCTTACATTGAATACCCGTGATGCCATGGTAATGCTCGGTATTTTAGGGGACCAGAAGCTGCTCGAATCGAAACAGACGATCACAGCAGACCTGTACCGAACACAACTGATTTTATTAAGTCAAGTATCGTCAGAAAAACAGCCGGATTATACGGCCAGACATGAAGCCATAATATTTTACCATAAGAAAGCTTGTCAGGATGTTGCGAAATTAATTTAACAGTATTTAAAAAATAGTGCTTGAGAACTTGGGCTTTAACCATAGTCGAGACCTTAACATGTTCGACTGTATACTGTCCGACTGGATACTCTCAATTTGAAAACATGGTGACTTTATTCTTTCTTATCAGTAAAAAACAATTGCATTCATGTCTTTCCTGAAAGATAGAAAGAGAAAAAGCTTATAGCAAAAATTTTTAATAAATATATATTAATACCCAGCTAGCATTTTTTTTTAATTTCAAACATATTCGATTTTTTTTGACTCTTTAGCCCTCTTTAAAATACCAGAATATACTCTCATTTCCTGATCACAAATGATAGTTTTGTCGGGAGAAAATGGTACTCCACCCTTGACTCTTCCTGATGAGTCATTTATGATTCGTTTTTTTTATTAGTTTAGACCCCTTTTCGACTCTTTATTAATGGTTGGTTTTTGTTATTGAATTTGAAATCAAACGCTTTCAAATCATAAGCGCGAATCATTTTTTTTGTCGGTTTTTAAGCTTGTAAGCGATTTATCAGATTTTAATCGCCAGAAGTATTCAAACAAGATTATCCAAATGCTAGTAGGGTTGCATCAGTGTGTTACAAAAATGCTGAAAATTAGCCGAAATTTAATTTATACTCCAAGATTATTTTAGCTTTAATTAAGGCTTTAAAAAGATGTAAATTTCAATTACAATTTGCATCCATATTTGGGGGATTCGCAAGTAGTGCTTTCAAGTCATATCGTCATAATGTCCGAAAAAATATTTTACAATTGTTAAAAAAAAAAATATTGTTGAGTTTCAAACAAAATAAAAATGTTAATGCTAATTGATTCATTGATTCGTCCTAACTGTACATTAGAAATCGAAATTAAAAGCGGTTGCCCCGAACAGTCATATACATTTCTTGCAATTATTTTAAAACATATGATTTTGCAATTTAATGACTTGTGACCTTGTGAATCTCCCAATTATGTTGTTTCAAACAAATAAATTTAGGATTTTTTTTAACAAAGCTTAAAATTATATTTGTTGAATTAAACAAAATTTTTGTTTGTTTTAAAGTCCAGAAGACCTGATCATTCAATTATAGATTGAGATTAATCCAGTAAGATTTTAACAAATTATTTTCTATTGTCTTCTTTAAAAATCGTGCAAATTTCAATTTATAAAATTTGTGTTTTAATGCGTTATAACATTTATTATTTTTAAGATAATATTCTTGTATTGTTATTAACAAAATCCACAGGATTTCCTTAACATAAAATTAAAAAGAGTTCACGTGTTTACTTTAAATATGTGTAACAAGAGTAAACCATTAAAAGTCAGAAATAAAAACTACATTAAAATAAATGAGTTTCACACCATGTTTTCTTAAATAAAGAAAAAATACTTATGTAAAGTTAAAAAAAATTTAATCAGATTTAAAGAGACGTTAAGACACATAAAGAGAAAAAATGGTTTACAACTCTGCAGCATACTAAACGTTGACCTACATTGTAAAACATAATATTAACAACAATCAACACATTTCCAAAAAAAAAAAAAAACACTAGCATAAAACACTCTTTTACTATGGCAACTAAAAAGCTTGGAAGTGGAATAAATACCAGGAAAAGTAACACTCATAACCCTCTCTAAACGCCAAATATATGCCAAAGATTTTAATAGTAATTGAAGGCTTACAAACAAGGTGCCGTTAATATAAAGGAATAAGAAATAAAAAAAAACGTATTAAAATTAGCTTAAAGAAGCCGGTATTTTAAATTTAATTTGTAAGTATAAATCAGCTTAAATTAACTGGCCAAAAAAAATTGTTTTAAATCTTTGTTCAAATGCAAAATTGTTTCTAAAAGAATTTATTTCAATGTAAGTATTTCCCTTCGTGTATCCTCTATATAATTATTTAAGCATTAAATGTTTAATAAAGTAATTTAGTGATTTTTTTTCTTTACAAGCCACGACATTAAAATCCACCACTAAATGATTGACATAATACTCGATTGTCAAAATGTCACCAAAAAATTTTGTGGCTGCTTGTTATGGTTGTTGGTATTTGAACATATTTTTTTTTTTCTTCTTGTCTGTTTCGCTATGTTTTTGCAACTTGTACAAACAGCTCTAATAGAGACACTTTTAATCCCAGGTACAGCCATCTAAAAGGCCCCGCAATTTTACTAACCCAAGAATTTTTTTTTACGCAAAACTGTTGAGCTTTAAATTATATCATAATAACAATTTAATTGCATGCTAATGTAATTGTCACGTATTTAAGATACAACAAATTAAAATACAATTGGGTGATTCAAAAGGTGTATTAAAAAAATTATTGTTGTGTTTCATACAAAAAAATGTCCTTAAATAATAAGACTTTCTATGCTGTGTTCATTGTTTTGTCATACCTACTCAGTAAAAATCTAAATTATGGGGGTGGCTCACAGAATTCATATATTTTTCTTGTTATTATTTTTAGACATATGATTTTATGACTACCTTGTAAATTCCCCAAGTGTAATTAAAATTAAACAAAAACATGTTTTCTTATCAAAAGGTTATTAAATCACAAGTAACTTGTGTATTCTTAACTAAAAGGAAAACAAATTTCTATTAGATGTTATTGTGATTTAAAAAATCTATAGCAAATTATTGGAAATTGTAATGCAAAGTATTCAATTATAAATTATAGGCAATTTTTATTCGAAACATTTTCTAATGAATGAAAGTAACTGGAATTTAAAACATTAATTTAAAAAAAAATTACAACTTTACTTAAGTCATAAATAATATGATATTTAATGTTATAATTTCAAATTAAAAACCTTCAACTGCAAATTATGGGTAAATGTAATTGCTAATAACAACATTTTTTGTGCAGTCTGGAATTGATTTACTATAGTCAACCGTTTCCAAGTTTTTCCAATATGTGTAGCAAAAGTGCCTTAATTTTCGACATAACGGCATACCTCGGAAAGAAGAGCCGACAGAGAAAAATGAAGATTAGATTTGAAATCAGCGACTTCAAATTATTGAAATTCTAGACCGCAAAATGTATGTTCCACAGTGTAATCAATAAAAAAATTTAAGAAATTGTAATAAAATATTAATTTTTAACATAAATATAATAATATTTATATCAAAGTTCAGATACAAATGATTGATTTTTTTCTTTCCATTAAATCTACCAATTATTTTAAATAGAGTTTACTTTTGTTTTAATTGTAATACATACAACAGAAGCACAGCGGAAAAATTCGAATTACAATTAAACGTACTTGTGTTCTTTCAACAGAAATTAATTACAAATTTTATTAGAGACCCCCCAAAAGTTACAAAATAGATTTTCCAGTGGCCAGCTCTGCTATTTAAATCATGATCAAGCATGTTTTGTTAAAAAACTTGCAATAATAACAAAAAAAAATTAAATGTATAATATAAAATTTAGCACATAGATTACAATCTGTTAAAACTTAGATTGACTTCAAGGTTTTTATTACTTAGATTTTGCTGACGTTTAGTTTTATATTGCAAAAAGGCGAAACAAAAATTATACAAAGGCAGCACCACCAGCTACAACAACAAAATCGAAATTATAAACATTTGTTTATTTTTTTTTTTTTTTTGGAATTAGTTGCACATTAAAGCATGCAACATTTGAAGATTTGTATCTTATTTGCTTTTCAGTCATTTTCAGTCAATATGACTAGTGTCATTTTAATGTCTTTCTCGTATTTTTTTTTTATTTGTTGTTGTTTTTGTGGCTGTTGTTTGAAGTCAAAATGTTAAATAATTCTTTATTATGCCGATTTATGATAGTCATAGAATGTTAAATGTGGGAAAATAATATTTATCATATTTTTTTTTTTTTTTTTGTGGATTTGTACAAGTTATTAAATGCTTAAAATATTTTAAGATTTTTTTTTTATAGAAAATACAAAAATTTATTATTAAGTTTTTGTCTTAAGTCTTTTGATATTTTTTTTATTGTTTATCAATTTTTAGTTTAACTTCTTTCTATTAAACTAGAGCAGTTCTATGGAATTGGAAATTGATTTATCTACTTAAAGCAATTGAAGATTTAGAGTTTCTAAGAGAGTGTAAAGGTGAACTGAATCAAGCTGTTAATAGAGTCAATAAATATTGGTTTATTTTTCTATTAAATATGTATTTTTATTATAGGTAGTTTTTTTCAAGGAATCTGTTTGTTTTTAGTCTAGGGTTAAGCGGGCACACTATGCAATATAAAATAAAGTAAAATTACCTTCCCCCGTATTGAGAAAAAATTTTAAGAACAATAAAATGTTTATTTTACAAATTGTTATAGAAAAAAAGTTTTATAAACTTGAAATATTTTTTTTAATAAATCCTTTTAAATATTAAACATTTTAGAAAAATTCGATTATAATCACATTCATTTCTATTTATTTAAATTAACGAATCCTGACTTCTTTTAACATCGGTGGTGAGAATTTTGTCGATTATAGCTGCTTGAATACAATGAAGAATGAATTTGGCATTCTTGTATTATTGTTCTGTATGATCTCGATACGGAAAGGTAGTTTTTTTTCAAGATGGCAATGTGGACCATATAAATTAATAACTAACGTTGCTCAGAGCATTGACAGGTTATACGGAGCGATCTTGCCTTATCGGACGGTGTAAAAATGCTCTGAGTGAGCTCATGGGGCTATTCACAGCAAGGTGGCTTGTAATGAGGTGGCGGACGAACTTGCGAGAGAGGGTTCGAATCTTGACTTAAAGGTAAGGGACGTGGGGTAAAACAACCAATTATAACACTACTATGAAGTAATACGGAAAAGATTCAAGGATAGCGTTAACAGGTCCTAGTGGGAAAGCACGGATTGCAGGGTGTCTAGGGCATTATGGCCCGGTTTTTACGCAATGACAACCATGGTTCTATTAGTATTAGATAGGAGTGGTTTTAGGACCCTTATAAGGTTCTAAAAAGGTCATTGTTTCGTTAGAACGTTTACGAGTAAATGGGAAAAAACAATACCGGACTTCAGCACATTATGCGACGATTCAGCATGTATTGTGGCACTTTCCTAGGATGCAGAGTCTCACGCAGAAATGGCTAGGAGATTGGTTTCACGACGAACTGAGAAGTATCGCAAGACGTAATCCAGTCGATCTGCTGGGTTTTTTCTGGGAAAAAGGCAGGTTATTTCTGATGAGGAGACTGTAGGAAGAGTACTGTTCTCTACTTTTTATCTAAACTCTACCTTTTAATTATTTATATATATTCTCTCTTTCTTCTTGCTTTATAATGGACAGCATTGGTCTTCGAGTGGAGGTGTGCCCTTAGGCGCATAACCCTTCTTGACATAAACTAACTCACCTACAAAAACTAACAAACAAATTTTAGATGCCCTACAGAGGTTTAACAAAAGCATTTTTTTATAAACAAATAAGTGATATTAAGTTATTCAAAAATTTTGATGTATGAAAATATTTACATTTTAAAAGCTCGCCCTGAAAATTTTAATTGTCTATCCCTTCCTTACTACTATTAACCGTTTGTCTAGTCCTTGCTTGAATGTCGTATATAAAAGTAAAGTTCGTTTTGTAAGTCTTTTGTTTTTAAATGTCACAGCATCACAAATGTTCTGCAATTTACATTTCTATTGTGTAAATACATTAAAGGTACATTATTTTGCAAATAAAATCATAATGTTCCCTTAAAAAAACACACACCAACAAAAAAAAACTACTTAACACACACATAGATTGTCAATCATTTGATTTGAAAGACAGCAAATGATATACCCTGCAAATAATAGGACCAGTCCAAACTCGCGTGTAAAGAGTAGTCCACAAGGGACTAGGACTAGTCCAAAAGTAACCCAAACGTATGGAAAAAACATGGTCTATTTAACATTACGATGTCCTAGGGCAGGACCATATAACCCATCTCTTGACTACAACGGAGTAGTCTAAAAACTACTTCATTGTATACACAAGAGGGTTAGTTTTAACTTCGTTTAAAATCGAAAACATGTCGTTAAAAAACGAAGACATGTCGTCTCACTACAAACACTTTTTAACAATGACATGGTCCATGCTTGCATTACATCGGACCAGTCCATGGAGTAGTCCATTTTATCAAAATGGATCGGGTGGTCCAATATTATTTGTAGGGTATAAACAAACAAACAAACACACAAACACAAAATACCACACAGAAATAAAATTTTGTAGTAAAACGAAAAACAACTAATATATTTGTGTTTATAATAAAAAGACTATTTCTTACCACACATTCATCTAAGCTTAGAAAAGAAAAAATAGAATCCTAAAACAACAATAAATACAACTTATACGCTTGCGAATTGCAATACAGTGAAGTAGAGTAGCAAACTTTTGGTAGCATGTAGTTACAAATGACGCATTATACGCATGCAGCTGTATAAATGGAGTGTTATTTTTTAGAAAAACAAAACAAAAAAGTTCAAACACAAACATAGAAAAGCTACATAAAGCAAATGTAGCGTGGTACTCGTAAGAGCATTAGTTTAATAGTTACAAATGTGGTTTAGTTGGTTGAAAGCTAAACGAACATGAATAATTTAATATTTGTTCGTTTTGTTTTGGTTTTTTTTTTCTTTACGATAACTTCATATATAAATTTTTGCAGTTAGACACAAGGCATCCATATATAACAAATGCGACAAAAATAAAAGTTGTTATTTCCTTTTAAAGAGTTTTTCGTATTAGATTTTCTTGAAATGTTATTGCTGCTGTTGTTGTTTTGTATTTTTATGTTTTTTGTTGTTTGTTATTGTAGCAGCAAAGGTAGCAAAAAGAAAGAAAAAAAAACATAATAAAACTAAAAACGTTAAAGCTGTAATTATATTATTACTTCAATAACAATTTTCAACATAACTTTTGTGATACATACTTTCAATAATGTTGATGTTTCTGTTGATGTTGCTTTTGCTGTTTCTGATGATGATGACGACGATGATGTGGTCAACAGCAAACGACATCAATGATGATGTATCACTCAGTTATGGCGCTGTCTATGGTGGCTACCGCAAGTACGTGCCCCTTATAAAAAAAAACCGAAAACACAGATGGACAATCAAGCAAACTAAAAAGCCAACAAAACGATCAAACATACATGTATTTCGTTGTTACACTCTTGAAGTTGTTGTTGCTGCTGTATTTTTCAATTCATGGTGCTTGCAACACTATGGAAAAACTCAGTAGAAAAAAAGAGTAAAATAAAAGAAACAAACCTTCCCATTGTATGTATGGACCATACATACTCACTTCACTCAGTTATATAGTTGTGGTTGATTTTCATTTTCTTTTTTTCATCTGGAGCTTATATTGTGTTTTTGGTGTTGTGTGGCATGATGGACAACATCACTTTTGATGCCTTGTGTTAAGCTGTTGAGAAGTAGTTGAAGAAAAAAAAAACGATTGTTGTGTGATTTTACAGTTGATAGCATTTAACGTTATTTTTTATGTGTAATTGAATTAAAAAAAATATGGTTGGGACACAAGCTTTTACTTAATGTTTGCAGATGTTGCCCATTTTTCTGTTTTTTTTTTTTCTTCTTTACTTGAAACGGGCCATTGTGCATGTGTGTTTGCTTTCGATATACATATATTATTATTAAGTTTATTGAAAATCATGAAAAATATATAATTTAATGTTTATGTTTTATTTATCTTTCATTGCAGCTTAAAGTTATGATATTGGATAAAAACGACAGTCCTCCTGTTTTTCGGGATTTACCTTTGTCGTTTAATGTGAGTGAGGACTTAACAGCTGGTCATCTAATTGCCACCATACGTGCTTCAGATCCCGATACTTTGGGCTCTTTGACATTTTCTCTTGTGAATGGAGATGATAGTAAATTCATTTTGGAGCCGGATACTGGCAAATTACGTTTGAAGGAAGCCTTAGATCGTGAAATAAAGGACAATTATAAACTAAAAGTTCGGGTCAGTGATGGTGTACAACACACTGAGATAATTGTGGAAATAGTGGTAAGTTATTTTAAACCAAAATTTAATTTAATTTGGTACTTTTTGATTTTATTTTGTCGGTTTTTTTTAAGAAAAAAATGTGTTTTTAAATTTTACCTTTAAAGACCTTTTAAAGAATTTTAATATATCTTTAAAACACAAATTTAAAAAGATTTTGAAATGTTGGGGCTTCATATAATTTCATTATATTATTATTATTATTATTATTATTATTATTATTATTATTATTATTATTATTATTATTATTATTATTATTATTATTATTATTATTATTATTATTATTATTATTATTATTATTATTATTATTATTATTTTCAACATTTTTTATTTTTCGAATTTATTCTATGAGCTAAATTTCAGTTATGTGTTTTATAAAGCTTTTTTGTAATAGTCCTTCCTATTCCTTAAATTTTTCAGAAATTACTTTTTTATACACTAACAAACTATTATATTGTATATTCTTGTTACATTTTACCTTAGCTTTCCATTGGAAAGCAATGAAATATTATTGTATGTACAGAAAAATTTACAATTATTAGACACCAGCAGAATGTAATGCATTTTCTGGCCCGCTACGGCCTTCGTCAGCATTCTTTGTGTCACACTGAATAGTGATACTTTATAAATTGAATGTATTTTACTCAACAATTTTAACAAATAGAAACTGGGAATTATTTCCTTTCGAATGTTACTTTATATTATATTCCACATTTTTTATTTTTCGTGTTTGCATATACACCGTACTTGGAGTGCATTTATTTCCCTAGCGGCAGCGAGTCATGTTTCCAAATGATGTTCTGCCCTTTGTGATGCGGGATCTTGCTCCACCATTCCTGGAAATGATACTTTTCAGGTAGCAGAAAGAGTCGACAATATATTGCCGAATGCTTGTTGTTAAGCATTCAGAAATAGGACTTTCTATATAATTTTAATTTATATAATGCTAGTGCCAAAATTTTTCTGTTGTTCTTGGTGGACGTAAAATTTGTTATTGGTAAAGCATGAACGGATATCATTAAGATTTTTTTTTTAATTTAAAATTTTTTAATTCTGCTTGTTACATCTAGAAATTTTTTTTATATATAATTGCAAGACGTTTTAGTAATGTCCATCTGTCTATCTGCAAGGAGAACACGAAATTTATATTATTTTAATATTGAAAAATAATGCGACGGTACCTTTACTTAATTTTTCTTCTTCAATTTCCTTAGAATAACAATTTTTGCAAATCCGTTCATTATACAGAGTGTTAGACCAGTTAATTCTTTACTTCATTAATAAACAGATAATTTTTAACTTATATATAAACTAATATCGCGTTAGTATCCCCTCTGTTAAGGTTTTTTAAAATCACTCTCGCTTTCCAAAACTATCGTTGGAATATCTTCCTAAATATTTTAGTAAGGGTTCACTCTGTGACTTATTCTTGTACACATGTGCCTTCAAATACCCCGAAAGAATAAAACGTTATTAGATTGTGTACAAAAGCATCGGCTATTATCCCTAAAATAATTGAAAATGCAAGTAGCTGCTTTCCAAATAAGAGCTATGGCAAGATATCCTTATTTACATAAATTCCCATTAAAGGACCTGATTGAGATTTTTTTAATATTTAAAAACTTACAAGGGTGCAACAAAGAGCCAAATTCAACAATTCTCGTATTTATTCAATTCTGGGCCTTTTACTGTATGTGCCATAAAGGTTACTAGATTTACTTGATTTAACGTGATAAGCCATTAAAAGTATAAAATTGCTTTTTATCACCTTCTGAGCACAATTTTGTTTTTTAGTTAAGGAATTTGTAAAAGAGCTCAGATTATGGGTCGTTTATACAAATTCGTTATAACGAAACTTAATATAAGAATGTGTTTTGGTACAATTTAGCCCAAAAACCACAATTTTGAAAGCAATTTTAAACTATTTAACAAAATACTGTTTTTGCCGTTCCTGTTTTTAACATTTAGTAAATAGTGCTTTAATAGCAATCTCAAATGAAATCTCTTGAAGAAAGCAACAGATGGTACAAATAGGTTCTGCTTCTGGGCATCAAATATTTACCGCTTTTTAGCTGTATCAAATTTGTTACTTTATGACATTCTCTTTTCTTGCAATTCTAAAACTCTAAAACACTTATAATTGTACTTATATTATTTATTGATTTATCTTTAATTTAACTTTAGACAAATCTTTTCAATTTTAAATACGTAAGAAAGTATAGTCGATCAAGCCCGACCATGCTACAGTCTTTAAAAACATATTTTTGAGAGTATACCATATTTGTGACCCATGGTCCCGCCGGAGCAAAATCATGGTATAAGTTTAAAACTCATGTAAAAGTTCTTTGGGCCAAATATTATTAAAATATCTTCACGATGTTTACTGTGAGTCACACCTTAACAACAAGTGTTTGCCCAAATTAATTTGTCATTTCCTTGTTTTAGTGTTTGTCAATTTCAAACATCGAAAGGTACACAATTGAGAAGCCTTTTACGAAAATGGGCGTTCAAATCAAAATGCATTTCGTGCACTTCATGATTTTTTTGGCCAGCATTATCGAACAAATTTGTCCATAATTGGGAGGATCGTGCACAAATTTTTAGCAAACTGGGTCTATAGGAAATGTGGCAACACTTGTGCACTCTCGCCCAGTTCGTTCTGCATCACCGGGCCGTACTTATTCCAAAATGTTAATGAGAATGGTGTTCTCTATCGGAACTTTAGTGCCCAGAAATTAAGGATATGGGCTTGGCCGATATGTAGTTCCAACAGAATGGTGCAAATTGCCTCACAGCCAACGAAATCATGGCTCTTTTGCGCGAGAAGTTCAATGTCGTGGCGATGAAAATTGATCGCCACGATCATGTGACTTGACACCATTGGACTTCTTTCTTTGGGGATATTTAATAGAAAAAGTTTACGTCAATAAGCTAAGAACATTTTAAGAGCTAAATGATGACATAATTCGGCACATTAACCACATTGAACCTCAGTTACGTCTCAGAGAATATGGAATATCAGATAGAGGTATGCCACCGAAGCCATGGCGAGCATTTGGTCGATATTTTGTTTCACAAATAATTGTCATCGAGTCTTATAAGATAATGAAAAATATTAAGATAATTTTCTGAAAACTTTTTGTTTTATTTATAATGAACGCCGTGCGTTTTTGTAAGGCCACTCTTTATTAGAGATTTGTTTGTTTTTAGAAAGGGGGCTTATATGGGTCCAATGGCTGATTTGGACAACATTTTCTTACGACATAATGGCTATCGTAAAAGTTGTTGGCACGAATTTGTATGCCAATACCAATATTTATAAGGAAGTTATGGCAATAAAAGTTATTTTCGGGAGTAGTATTTGTATGCGAAGATGATTGAGAATTCAATAAAATAAGTTTCGATCAAGTTTAATATAAATATCAACGTAATTAGAGGTTTTATGGGTACAAAGAATCTTTTACGGAAAAAAGCTTGGGGGGATATGTTAAATTATGTTTTCAATAAACTTACTCCTTGTGCCAATTTTGTACGAAATTTCATCAAATTATTTTAAAAATTTTGACCCGTACTTTGCGCACAAGGTTAACATGGACATCTGAACGGGCAGACTTCGTTAGATCGAATTGAAAATTGATTCTAAGTCGATCGGTATTCAAAAAAGAAACCAATATTTTTAGGTGTTACGAACATTAGCATAACCGCATAATACCCCTCCACTATTGTGGTGTGGGTATAAAAATACCCTGGAAATGGAAACAATACAAATAAATTATTTATTTACAAAATATCTCGGATTTACTCATTAAACACACATTTATATTTTTAAATCAACTGCAAAGTGTGAATAATGTAACCTCAATAAATTTTAAATAAAACTTTATTTAAATATCTTACAAATGGAAAAAAAACTCAAACATAAGCTTCAAATTCCATTAAAATACAAACAAAATACCCATCAAAACAAAAATTGCGAAGTTAAGAAAAAAAAATATTTAAATGAAATTAAACTGAAAATATCATTAACTCAGGGTAGATTTTAAGCAGAAATCACATAAATTTCAATTTGGTTTCATCTTGTATTTATGGTGTTAAAAATTGTTTTTTTTTTTTTATTTTACTCAAAGTCGGTATTTTATTTTTTTTGCTTAATTTTATTCGAAAAACAAATCTATAGAAGAGTGTGTCACATAAACTAAAAAAAATTAAAACCTTTTTCTTTTCATTTCAACTTTTTGTTTGTAGTACGGTTTAACATGTAAACTATACAAAAGACCTTGAACAATTTTTTAAAGAAATAAACTTCAAAAAAAAAAAACACACACACCAGCATCTACAACAACATTAACTATACATGAGTATTGAAATAAATACAACAAAACATCCTTAAAATAAGAAATACTAAAATATTGAAAATGTATTAAAAGTTGTATGTTTAACACTTATGAATCATGCATGCAGACGACTATCCAGGCCAATGGTGTTCAGTGTGTGTTTTACTGTATAATTGTTATATACACGTACATCCTTTGGTAGAGTTTTGCGCTTATTTGTGTGTGTGTGTGTTTGTATGTGTTTAAGTCTTTTTATAAAAAAAACTTATTTGTTTAGATGAGTAGATGAAACGTAATGTTTTACTAAGTGGACATGTTATGAACACTTCAGCTGGCAGCTCCAACACTATGTCGAGTTTTACATACAAATAATATTTTCATAACAAACTGTTGGCCCAGAAAAGGCAATTTTATTGAAAATTATTAAAGTGTGTGGTGTGTACGAATTAAATAGTTCACTTCAAAAGATAAACTTAAAAATGAAATAAATATTGCAAAATTTTATTTTAATAACTTTAAGGTACTTCAGAATTTTTAAGCAATAGCTATTATTCTAATTTGAAAAATCATTTACTATAAAAACATATTCCCCCTATTGCGAATGTCGACACCGCAGTCATGGCATTACCGCCGTCAATATTTACGATTACCGATTAGTATTGGCAAATAATTTGTATTAATAAAGACGATTTAACGCCGACGTTGACACGAATTGGCTTTGATTTTGTCAACAAAGTTTTTACTGGCGTCTAGTGAAGTTTTTACAATACGGTTTTTGACGTACATACATATATAACTGAATACACCGATCTTCACGAAATTTAATAGTGTGATATTTTTTGTCGCATAAAACTATGACAAAGAAAATTTTAAAACAATTATTCGTTACGGTTTTAGACATACTTTAGTGTTTTTCGAGAGTGGGCTTCATATGAGTCCTACGGAAAATTATGGACCGAATTCCAGGAAATTTTACATTCTGATTTATGGCCTTATAAAAACATGATTGGGCAAATTTTGTTACAACAGCATTATTTGTTACGGTCTTATGCGTACTAAAATGTTTTCCGAGAGTAGGCTTATAAAATGCATTTGTGCAAAATCTTATATCAATCCATTCACTGCGCCATACATATATGCATATGTGCGAAAGAATTCTTTCTTTCGAACAATTACATTGCAAGAATTCTTACGCACATCAGAATGTAATAATTTTTTAAGGCGATTATTACACATTTGGATTTATAGAAATTTATAAAGTATCACAATCCAGTGTGACACAAAGAGTGCTGACGGAGCGGGCCAAGAAATGCATTACATTCTGCTAATCGTTAGTCTAATTCGCAAATCTTTTTTAGTTTTTAAAATTTGTAAACTTCTTCAACGCAATTATTTAAACAAAATAGCTCTCTTTAAATGACCTTGATCAAAAATCCATTTCCACAAAATTTTGGGAGGGAAATTTACACTTTTTGGACTTTGTTAACTTATTCGTTTTATTGTGGACTTAGCACATTTTCCTACAATCAACACCCTGTATTTGCAAATATTTTGAGTTCATATGTTCTGCAAAAGTACTCGCCATATGGTTTTGTACAAAGTTGCCGAACATTATTTGGTCGAATTCTGGAAATTTAACGGTCAAAATTTTGATTTTCTTCAAGAACCTAAAAATAACGGTAATTTTGTAAATAACGGAATTATAAAAAAGTCGCGGAACAAAAGTTGCTTCTGATACCCTAAAGAACCATTTTCAACAATAAAAAAGTTCTTTTTCGCAAAAAGTGGATTTTGGCATATTGCTAATTATGATTATTTTTTTTTTTTAAATAAAAACTAATATCTAAATATTAACCTTTTTTATATTATTTGTTCTTTTTAGAACTCCACTTTACAAAAAAAAATAGAACATAAAAGCCAAATTCAATTGAACAAATTAATATTCGGGGAGTTAGCACGCGCTTTTAATATTTTTCGTAGTTTTGTGGACTTAGCGTTTTTGCAAACCACAAAATTACAACAACTTTAAACTACATAATGACATTTTTTGTTGTCGTAAAATATGTATTTGTATCGTTTTACCGTTTTGCATTAAAATATCAATTTTGGAAAAAGTGGACTTAGCGTCTTTGCGAATTATACTAACGTAATGTCTGATAATTGTACAAAATTAACGTCATTGCTAACTAAATGATAGCTAAACATAAAGCATGTAACATCAAGATACAAGATATTCTGGTAGTGTATAGAGTCACTCCTAAGTATAAGTTCATTTTCATATGTAGCTTCAATGTTAACCAAAGATTGACTTAAGCAAGAAATACATATATGAAATATTGAGGGAATAAGACTATTTTAAAAAGCTTTATATATTGAAATTTGACGCATAAAAGCACATTCGAAAAATGATTAAAATAATTTAAAAGAAATAATTCCCACATTCTATTTGTAAAAATTATTATTATTGTTAACTTTTTTCATTAATTTATATAAAACATTTTTTAAATTACCAAATTATTAATATTTTTGTTACAATTGTGTATTTTTTATAATGTTTTAATTCAAAGGGTAAAATATAACTATGGCACAATGACTTAAACTGGATAAAACGATTTTTAACAAGTTTATTCAATAAGCATGTAGTAAACCAAAAAATAAACTTTTTTATCCCAATAAACGACTGATAACCTGTTCAATGAACAGTGTTCATGCCTCTGGTTTAAATGGACTACAATACCCATGACTTTTTTTAGTTTTTCGGAACTATCGCTTAAAATTTGTTCTCTCCGGCGAATGCAGCGGCTAATTTCAATCGCTGCCTTTAGAAAAATGCGTCACCGAATTGTTTTGCAATTGGTTAAAATATGCTATTTTTATAACATAATGATCGTGATAACCAAATTTGTGTTGAATTTTTTCTTGTTGGAAAAACAAACGCCAAACATTTGCTTCATTGAGAACCGTTTGTGGTCCCTCGTTTCAAATAGGTTCATACAGAGTACCTTGTTGCCGAAAACGTGTCTGATTTCTTAAGTTCGTTCATTAAACAATGGCAAATAAGTGTTACTGGCTTGATAAAAGCCACGCTATGACGACCCAGTATGCTAAGACGAATTATTTTAGCTAAAATGCTTTCTTTACATAAAGTTTTTTGATATTGAAAATCAGTATTTAATTTAGCTAGGCCTAATAGCCAGGGACCGAAAATAACAGCATTTTTTAAATGTTATAATAAAAAAAGAGCATATAAAAAAAAAGTCGGAAAACTGATTGAAGTGCATATACCATTCTGACCCTGATAAACTAGTGTATGAGACTATTTTAGAAGAAAAGGAAAGATGTTAGTAGAAGGGACCATCATAAATATTCCCTTTTTCATAAAAGTCAGATGATAACAGTTATTGTTTTCTTGAAAAAATAAAAATCAAAAAAAGCTTTAATTGTTGCTCGAAAAAATAAGAAGCAAAAAATAACTGACTTTTGTAAACAGAAGAAATAATTATTTTGGACTCTGGTTTTAGCATCCTCCAAAATAGGTTTTTGACAAAAATATCGTTTTATTTATTTAATGGCGTTTTCTTTTCTTAACAAAAATTGTTGCATAAGTTTTACATTGAACTAGGCAACATTTTTAAATGCTCCCCTAATGTTTAAGAAGTGTTGCATATTTTACGTTTACAAAAGAAGCAGTGCTGCACTCATGCCCCTTTAATTAAAATGAGTGTTTAACATGTAGCATTTTTTTTTCTTTAATTTTAAAGGAACATTATCAGAAAAGAACGCTTGACACTTTTAAAATAACACATGGTTTTCAGAAAAGAACATAAAAAAATGTACAAGGAAGTTTAAAAACAACTATTTGTATCTCACGGAAATTTTAAAAAAAATACACCTGATATTGGTATATATTAATATACGTATCACTTAAATGCTATTTTAGAATTTATCCAATGCTTTAGCTTTTAAAATTTCCCAACGGTTTACAATTCATCGCGGTTCAAAATTTCTTGGAAGGTTTTAAAAATTTGCTTTCCTGCGTGAGGTTTTTTTCGCAAAACAACAGGAGACCGGTGTTTTCATTACTAAAACTCTCTTGGCCAGTTTGTGGTACTATGCCAAAAATTTGGTTACAGCCCTAACGTACAATTATAAAAATATAATTTTTAAGTCAGTCAAGGAACTGGGAATTTTAAATGCCCAAATGCTCTGAAATACGTAGAAGTTAAGTTAAGCGAATTTTAGCTAGTAATTAAAAAGAAATTAAAAACTATTGCATATAAGAAACTTTATTTCATCTATTTTGTTTATACCAGGGTTTAAAAAACTGCAGTCGTAACCAAAAACTGTCAAAAAAAAAACGAAAATTTGTGTACAACTTTACGCTTTTTGAGTTAGTTTGACTGCGACTGTTTTCATTTAATGTATCAGAAGTAAGAGCAATAGCCTTTTTTTGGCCAATGACAAATGAAGAAGTGGAAGAAATGGCAGTTTTTCTACTTTGAATGCAGTTTTTTTAACGCTGGTTTATACTGCTAAAAAATATTTATATGTAGGGTACTTTTTTACGAAAATACAATTTTGGCGCTCATGCTTTTATAAAGTATTTTATCAAAAGTTTTTTTTACAAAACTTGGAAATTTATATTTTTTTAAACATCAAAAACTTTAAAAATATTAACACCACAAGCAAAAAAAGCAATTTGTTGTTGTTGCTGGTAAAGTGTTATTTGTAGGTTGATGGTTTTTTCGTACACATTCTACTTATACACCTCGATCAGAGCTAAATATATATATACGTAAGTAAAAATGTATCTACAAGTAAATGTGTTTGTGCACTTTTGTAATCCATATTCTGATTTTATCACAATAAAAGCATCTTTACTTTGCCTGAATGTTTTCGTTTATGTTTTATGCCAACAGCCATCTCGATTTGACCAAGAAATGTCTGATCATTCCACCAAGCGAGAGTTGATTTTTATATTAAATACCGGCTTTTTGTATCCTACAAAGTTATATTTAAAAATGTGTTTATAATATTGTGCTTTTCTTTTTGTTTTCGGGCTCTGTACTCTCAACTCATTTCGGCTAGTAGGGGGCGCATAAAATGTTATGGTTCTTGAATGCTGCTGAAAATTTTGTCTGCCTTAACGGGCTATTGTGAGAATGTTTGTGTGTTTTTGTCTGTTTGTCAGTCGGTCTGTCGTTGTGTGTAGCAAACACAAAATCATTATAATGAAATAATTTAAAAAAAGGGAAGCGCATTGAAGTAATCATTGAGGCGTTTTTATTTAACACGTTGCAAGCTATCAAATTACCAAAAAGAGCAAATACCAGCCAGGAAGAAATATCCAGGAAAAGATCATATGCAACATAAAAAAGCTTTAGACAATGACAGTTTAAACAAAAAATAAATAAGAGCTGTACGGCTAAAAAAATATAACACAGTTCAGTTAAAAAAAAAAACTAGTCCGCTTAGGAGAAAAATGTGTATTTGTTTACTCTTTTGAAACTCTATTTCATATTTTTTTTATATTTACTGTGAAAAACTGTTTAATATTAAATTCCTGGCATAATATTTGCAACATTGTAAATACAAATTATTTTTCTTTATACATTGTAAACCTTTTTTAGTAGCCGTTTTTTTTTAAACCATTTCTAAAAACTATTGTTGACCTTTTATAGTCTATCGCATAAATTTTCATTACAATTCAGTTGATTTTCTAAAGTTTTTTGTGTACGCCTGTTGTCTGCCCTAAACCATGAGGTTGTGACAAAAGGAACAAGTTTTTTATAATTAACAAATGTCGTCGGTGCTAAGGTTCCTGCTGATGTTTTAGCCATATATAAATAACAAACTTGGTTAGGTTATAAATAGTTTGAATATTTAAAATTTAATTTTGTAGCAAACACAATGTTTATTGTAATTAACAGTGATGCTGATAATTTATATGCGAACTGTGAAAAGTTACGAACAGTTTTTCATAAGATCTTCCATCACTGTTGGCAATTTGGAGATTTTCCCGCTGAACATAAAGTTTTTAGATATGAATCGCGGGAAAAAGTGCGTTTCAGTGGTTAGCGTTGTTAAGTTTTTTTTTTTTTTGTTAAATTACTACTTGTTTGTGTTCACGGTTTTACTAACCTTTGTAGTTTTAGTTAACTAAAGGTTGATTCTGCTTATAATATGTACATATGTGGATTAGGGTGTCCTTTTAAAAAGTGTTCAAACTCTCAGTCTCACCCACCCCCTCTAAATACGTGAATACCAACAAAACTAAGTATACAAAATTTTGAGCAAATAAAAAATATTTATAGGTGTTTCAATGCGACTAAAATCCTGAATAGTGAATGCCAAATACTTTTTAACGTTAAAAAAGCAGTTTTTTCAAATACATTAACTGCTTTATGTACTTGAAATCAATTTAAAAAATTTATAATAATTGGCACATTGGTGCTCTGGGCATTATTTACTACCACCAAACCGATTTTGGGTTTTTTTACCCTTTTTAAAAACATAATTGCATCATCATTTCGATTAATTTGTCATGTATAATAAAACTTTTACGACACTATAAGAATTGACCAAGATCCAAAAAAGGCACCTATAAATCTTTTTTTATTCGCCCAAAATTTTGTATTTTCTATTATTTTCTGGGGTGAAACCCCTTAATTTTAAAATGTTTTTCTTATAACTACAATGAAGAACCACTCTTAAGTAGATATGTGAACTCATCTAAAATCTTTCAGTTTCTAACGATCGTAAAATATTTCGTAGGCAAAACTGAATTGTTCCTAAAGTAAAACCGTCAGACTTAATGCCAAACAAAGTACCGTAATTGGGAAATGTCAGACTATTGGTGTTTTCTTTTCTACAATAAAATGTGCCTTTTTTTATAAAAAAAATGCAATTCGGTGTCTATTTCTTAAAAATGTTGCTCCCGAAAAGCATGAGTTTTTTAGAATAAAACAAGCCACTCTTTTCGGGAGCAAAATTTTTAGGAAAAAGACACCAAATTGAATTTTTTTTAAAAAAAAATACAAATTTTTTTGTAGAAAAGAAAACACCATAAATAAGTTTGCAATGGTCGCCAAACCATGGCAATAACTTTTACATAGTTTAAGAATTTTTAAAGACAAGCTTAAAAATAAATTAAAGCGGTGGATATGATAATCTATGCGAAGTCCTAGAAACTTAAAATAAATAGTTTTCAAGCATGAAATTTGACATAATGTTCAAAATAATGGCCATTAAACGTCAAAAAATGATTAAAATAATAAAGAAGTAATACATTTTAATTAGTGTTCGAAAATAAACAGAACATTATTTAGCGTTCGGCTCACACACCCATGAACGACATCTATTGTTTTAGTTTTATGTAGATATTCAGGAAAGAGCCGAACATTAAATAGTGTTCTGTTATTCGTTAAAAAAAAACAGAACAATTGTAGTGATACTGTAGAAAAACATTATATTTTACTGCTTTATAATGTTTCTTTTTTTTACATTGATAAGGATATGATGAAATTAATTTAGCAGCGAGCGCATCACGAACAGCTTCACAGAAAAAAGTAAAAACCGGTTTTAATCACCAAAATAATTGAAACAAGCAAAAAATTGTTTAATTTTGCACCTATCACCGAAATGATTATACCAATTACTCAAACTTGCAAAAATTGCAAAACAGTGATTTTTTTCCAATTAAAAAGTTTTTATATTTCAATTACAAAAATAATTGAAAAAATTATTAATATTAAACAATCTTTTAATTGAATCAATTAACAAAGTATTTAAAAAAATATCAATATATTAATTGAATGAATTACTGACGTAATTGATTACAAAACAGAAATTTTTTTTTTATTTTTTTTTTAATTCCCTAAGCTAATACCGCGAAGCTCTTCGCTTGCCTGCAGGAAAGAAACCAGAGTCTCTGGCGGGAATCGAACCAGCAACCCCGGCGTTGATAGTCTAGCTCACTACCAGCTAGCCTACAGGCGCACTCAACTTATATGAAAATAAACGTAATATCTACGTTCTTATACTATGTTTGTGTTAGCATTATTTCAACAGAGTTGATTGATTCAATTAAACATTTACTTAAAATTAAGCTTAAAATCAAGTAAAATTTTAATTGAAAAAAAAAATTTTTTTTAATTCAATCAATTAAGAACGTTATTAGATTTATTTTAAAATTCAAAAATCACCATTAATTGAAAAGAAACTGCCAATAATTTTTTCTGTGTTGTGAGTGTATATGTTTTGTTTGTATAAAATTACTTCGCTGGCTTTTTTTAGGGAATAGGGAAACGTTTTTTTTTTTAATGATTTTCTACAAAAACACTATAATCGTTTGTGTTTTCCACAAATCTACCGAACCGAGAACTAAGTAGCGATATTAAGTGTTTATTATCGAACACTGATATTAATACAAAATGTTTGTATTGAATTTCTTCAGAAAGTTGTAAGTATTTTTTTTAATAGATACTAGTCCTTGAAAATAGTAGAAAAATAAAATATTTTTGTTTAATTTGTATCTGCCAACGAATGAAACTACTTCTTATATTTTGCAATAAATTTTCACTTTTAATACAACTTCGACTCATTTTGCATAACAGGATAGAATGTCTTGAATAATGATTTAAAACCTTTATACTTTTGTTTTAGATTTCATTAAACAGTGACCATAGTTTTCGTTAAAAAGGCTTTTTCATTTAAATTTCAACCCAGATACCGTGACATTAGACTGTTCCAGCAGAGATTAATGCAAATCAAAAAGTTTTTAATTAACCAATTATTGTAAAGTATCAGTAAAGAAAAAGTTATCATTTTAGTTAACTAATAACACTGTGCTAGTTACAAAATCAGACAAGCCGGGAACACGCTGAATCCAATGGTGCTAACCGTTAGGTTAGCTCTTGTTTTCGAAATATACCGTTATTTCGAAAATGCAGGAGGTTGCACAACAAATACTCCCGTAACTAGAAAACGGTTTAGTTTATTGAAATTACTAAAAAAAAACCCGAATTTTAATGGCACTGCAGCAGCCAAATTAAAGAATTTCAACCATACAAATATGGCCGTTTAATGAAATTCTTAAATTTGGCCCCTGCAGCGCTTAGGATGCCCCTAGATGGGTCAAATGTGCTCAACTTGTCTCAAAAAGTGTCAATTTATGACTGTAAATTGAAGCCTTACATATAAATATTTACTTGCTTTAAGGATGGACTAGACTGTAATATCTTAAACTTTTGGGATTTACTGAGTAGACAAATATTGATTAGTCTGTAAACGACTTCTTTTCCACTATCTAAAACGTTTGGGACTTTGTAAATAATTTCAGTTTTTTTTTTAAACTGGAAGTCATCTTTTAGATAAAACAAGGGGATCGATTAGAATGGTTTGAAATACGTTAGATAAATAAATTTTAATATGTAGTGGTTGATTATCAGATGGCGACCTTTTAAGATAAGATCTTACAAAGTAGCATCGGGTTGGTTTGGCAGCTCTGTCGTGGAAGTATGAGTAGAAGAAGACCTTCTTACTTCAGGCCATTTAAAAGGCCTGCTTAAAAATTGTTTTGATTAAATTCCTATTCTTATCTAACTGCTAAAGAATGCCTCATAGAAGGCCTCGGCTCTTTGGTGTAAAAGATAAGATACACCTTTCACACTCGCTTCTATGAGAAGGGAGTAGAGAAGGAGTAACATTTTTTGTATTGTTTTTTTTTTTTGCACAAGCAAAAGCAAAACAATTATTTTTTTGATCCCGTTGCCCTTCTTATGTACCTGCTAAAGAAGCGAGAGCGGAATGCCTTCTACGCAATGACAACGTGTGTAAAAAAGATATGAGCATGGAATGGAGCGAGCAGGCCTTGTATATCCAAAAGAAGGAGTACAGAGGCCTTCTAAAAGGCATCCGTACCCCATCTTTTTCCCGCTGGGATTTTACAGCAGTTTAAAAGTCTAGCAATTGAAATGGGTCGGTAAAATAGAAAACAAGAAGCAACATCTGTGTGTATTATAATTTTGTATGCATATTGGCATTGGCAAATCTAAACCACCAGTAGAATCAGGAGTTGACGTTGAAGTCTTAGATGATATGTTCGTCATGCTTCCACCCGTAACTGTGTATGATAAGTTCTACGACAGGAACACTTATACTCCTACACCATCATGTGAATTTAGTTTTGATTGTGTTACTGAAGTCGATGTGTTATCAGGTTGTCTTAGTATCAAATCCAATGCAGTTGGTTTTGACAATATTCAGCCAAAGTTTCTGAAACTTATTCTGCCCGTGATAATTCCATATACAACTTATATATTTATTAATATAATAACAAAGAGCACGTTGCCTGAGAACTGGAAGTATGTGAAAATAATACCTGTACCCAAATCTACTGGGGATTTTCGTCTGATTGCAATTCTTCTATACCTATCTAAAGTTTTTGAAAAACTAGTATATAGATTTACAAACATATTAATAATAATAACCTAATAACGGAAAGGCAATCTGGTTTTCGTCCTGGGCATAGTTGTGTTAGTGCACTTATTGATGTTTTTGAGGAAATACGTAAAAGTATTGAAAGTGCTCATGTTTCGCTGCTTGTTCTATTGGATCATTCAAAAGCCTTCGATATGGTCGATCATGGTATACTATGCAAAAAACTTAACAAAATGTTAAATTTCTCTACTGCTTTTGTACGTCTAATTACCTCATACCTCACAGATAGAAGACAGTCAGTATTTGCCAATAATATAAGATCTCATTCACTAAATGTAACAAAAGGTGTTCCACAAGGTTCCATACTTGGACCATTGCTTTTCACTATGTATATAAACGACTTAGCAAACCAATTATTATATTGCAATATTAATATCTATGCGGACGATGTACAAATATACATAACCTCTCCTGAGAAATATATTGATGATTGTGTAAGTAAGTTAAATTTTGATCTCACACGTGTACACTCATGGGCAACTGTAAATGGTCTCTGCATAAACCCGTGCACGTCAAAGTGCTTAGTTATAGAAAGTAAATCGTCAAGAGCTAATTGTGTACCAGAAGTCACATTAAACGGTCAAAGAATTGAAGTTGTAAGGACAGCAAAAAATCTTGTACAGTACTCTTACATGGAATGACCAAATTAATACAGCTTCTGGAAGAACTTATGCTCTTTTGCGAACGCTATGAAGAACACAAAAATGTATTCCTATAAGAATTCGTTTAGTTCTTGCAAAAACATATTTAATTCCTACCTTGTTATACTGATGTGAAATTTTTGGAAGTAGTGATTCACGCAGCTTGAGGAAATTGGAATTTAGTTATAATGCAGTGATAAGATATGTGTATGGTTTAAGGAGATTTGATCATATCACACCATATACAAGTGACTTTTGTCAACTTATTGAAAAGAAGAACATTGACTCTGTTGCACAAAATTATCAATAAACGTATACCTACGTATCTCTATAGAAGACACTCGTCTACCCGGTCACAAAGATCCAATGATTTGATGCATGTCAGATACCGAACATTACAGGCATCGTGGCATTTTTATACCCACTCAATTCGTCTTTGGAACTTATTACCCCCAAGTGTTCAATTTACGAGTAATCCAATGCATTTTGAAAGGGCAATATAAAACTTGTTTCATTAACAAATATCGTTGTTTTCTTTCTTTTTTTTACTATTTATATATTCTTTATTGTGTTATTATCAAATATGTATGTAATTTTAAATTTTATTAACATTTTGCTAAATATAGTTTTGCAAGTTTCCATTAACATTTTCTAATCCTGTACTATTTTCTAGCCCTGTTGTGCAGGATAACAATTTGATAAATAAATAAATAAAATAAATATACTCAAGTACTTATTGCCAGACGACATCAAGATACACAATTATTTTACATTAAGCCACATTTGAATGAAATGGCTTTAATAGTTTCGCGCAATTCTGTCTTTGAAATTTAAAACAGTTTGCAAAAACTTTATGACAAAATTAACACTTTTCCCTTTTTATGGGTATTTTTCATAAAGGGTGTTTCTTTTAAGACCGATATAACTAGATTTGGTACAAAATAATACAAAAAATTTTAATTTAATTAAACGAATTTTTTTTATTGAAAATATCAAAATTCGAAAATAATTTTTGGCAAATAGGCACCACGGCTGTTCTTGATGAAGCGTATTCTGTACATTCAATTTTCTTTATTTCTGATTTAATATGGCTTGATGATGTCACCAGCGTAAAAACAGCAGTTTTCGGAATGTAATGGCTTCTCTATGGTCTGTTGTGGATTTGTTTCATTTCTTATCGTAAATTTTCTTTATTTTAAAATTCCTTAAGCCAGAAATGCGCCATAAAAATCACGAAGTCTTCTTTAATGTAGACTCATCAATGACTGGCTTATAAATTTAATTTGGATTATTTAGTAGCATTGTTCATGATTGAATTAATTCATGATGCTTTGCCGAAGTACACTGCAAGTATGCCGTATAAACCTTTTTTAAGTTCTATCGGACTTTAAAAAACACCCTTTGTTTAACAATTGTTTTCATTAAGAGTTTCTTAAATCCTAATAAGCTACAGTCGCTTACAAAAAAATCATAAAACCTTAACATGACTCACCCTAAGAGGATGTTAATGTGGTTTTTGTGCAGGGAATTGGTAAAATTTAAAAAAACAAACCTTTTTTCAACTACTTGTCATACAGGAAAATGTACAACAAAGATGAGAATACGAAAAAATTATCATAATAAGAAAATAAAAAGGAACAGTCTATTTGTTTACTTCTTTAAGCCAAAAAGATTTGCTTAAACATGTACATGTTTTGTTAACACTTTTTTTACTTACTACTCTTGATGTTGTTGTACTTATTGTTGTATACTAAACAACAATATTGTATTTATAAATTTTTTTTTTGTTAATGGTGCTGCTGCTGATTCTGTTGTTGTTGCTTTATTTTATAACTAAACTGTAAGACAAAACTCCACTCCAGACAAGTCTCAACAATGTCTGGCAGACGCATGCGTGACATGAATACAAAATGACAGCTGTTTCCACCTATACTTCTTTATATAATTTGTTGTTTTGTTGTGCTGATTTTGCGAATAAAAAACATTTCATAAGCAAAAAAAAAGTATATTTCTTAAATAAGAATAAAAGTGTTGGAAGGAATATAATATTTTTAGCAACCACAAAAACCGCACAATAAAAAAAGGTTTTATGAAACGCCACATTTGAGGGATTTCATAAAAATAAACGAATTTTTAAACAACATTTAATTTTAATAATTTTTAATTTATTTTTTAACTTAGCATACATATATGTACATTTATTTTGTTTCTCTTTAATTTAAACCAAAAAATATAACAGCTTTAATAATTTGTGGTGTTTTCTTTGCGACAGGTGACCGACACCAATGACAATCCACCACAATTTGATGTGCCCGTTTATTCATTTGATATACCCGAAAACGCCCCACGTGGCTATCAAGTGGGTATCATAACAGCCACAGATCCTGATTTGGGAAATAATGCAGTCGTTACATATACCGTAATCTCTGATTGGGCCAATGATGTTTTCAGTTTAAATCCTCAAACAGGCGTTTTGACATTGACAGCCCGTTTGGATTATGAAGAGGTAAATAAATTTAAAAAAACACTCATTTTTTTAATTAAAGCTGTAATACAAAAATGGAATACATTGTTGCACTATTATTAATTTCTTTTTCTTTTCTTTTGTTGTTTTATTTAGATACAACACTATATTTTGGTAGTGCAAGCCCAAGATAATGGACAACCTAGTCTCTCCACCACATTGACGGTTTATTGTAATGTTTTGGATTTAAATGATAATCCACCAGTTTTTGATCCAATAAGTTATTCAATGGAGATTTATGAGAATGTTTCAATTGGAACACCTGTTGTGACGGTGATGGCCAAAGATATTGATTCAGGTATGTGAAATGTGATTGTTTTATTTTTGTTTTGTTTACAATGTCAAATATTATTTTTTTGTTTTTTATTTATGAGCTATCAAATTGGATGTATTACTTTTATTGCGTAAAATATTTTTTAAGAAAATATGATTTTTGGTTTTTTGGAAATGTTTTTCTTTTCATATTAACCGAAGAAATTCTTCAGGTTAAGGTATTAAGGTTTGATTAAAATTAATTGTTTTTTTAGAAGTGCAAAAAGCGCCAATGACTATGCATATTTGCATTACTGGATTTCCATCTAGAAAGTTTATATTGGGATTTTGGCGTCATACGATTTGCATGAAAGTGAAAATATATTTGAAATTTTAAATATATTTAGTGAAATAAAACTTCTAAAAAAAATGCCCCCAAAATCACCTAAACTTTTTTGAACAAATTTTATCTTATAAAAAATAACAATGTAGGTACAACAAAATGAATTTTTTTTTAAATAACAATGTTCTGCCAACTGATCCTTATAAAGGGGACTAAAAGAAGATATACGTGTAGGTTAAGGCATTTTTAAAGTTTATTTTATGGTCTATTTAAAGTTGAACCCTTGTGTAGTAAAAAAACGTACAAAATCGTATGATTCTTAGGTTTTTGCTATAAAGTGTCTTCAGAAGATTTATTCAGAACATTACATGCAACATTTTGTTGGTGTACATAAACCCTCTAATTCTTCTGAGAATATGTATTTTTTTAAACAAATATCACCTTTAAAACAGGACTGTATGTAGTTGATATATTATGCGAAAATATATGTCATGCAATTTTACCACAGGTCTCCGAACACACTTCAGTCAAGTCGAAAATTCAATTTAAATACCAGTAATATCTGTGGTCAGTTATGGACCTATCCTACCGAAACTTGAATACGACGTGCCCTATGAAATTTCGATATAACGAATTCTTTGCTGAGTCGGAAAATACCTAGTTACAACCGAAAAATACCTATTTACAACAAAGTTTTTTAAACAAAAATGTTCAATACCTGTAACTAAGAAATTCGGAGCCTCAATATAGCGAAGCTTGTGCGCAAAAGCCGCGGTATAAATAAGTTGGAAAAAACAAAATAATACTTAAATTGTATCTGTAAGGTTTCTTTATCAAAATCCAAGTCTAAATGTGTGTTCAACAGCATATATTAAGGTTCACAAATGAAGTTTGTTTTGTTTTGATGTTTGCCAAAAGAATTTTTTTATATTTTGTAAAATATTATTGTACCGAGGTTTCACTGATGCATACATATGCATAACGAATCAACAACTACACTGAAAGAACTTTGCTCAATTAATCTAATGAATTAATTTCATTAAATTGTATTCTTTAATCCAATTAAAAATTTCATTATGGAAATGATACTTTACAAATTTAATGAACCAATTTCTTTAAAACTACGAAATTGGGTTTCATAATTTCGTTAAAATTTTTCTTTGGATTCATGAAAATGAAAATAAAAGTCCATCTAATTGTTATACATTATTTCAATCGATTTTTAATATTAAGATTAACTATTAATTAAAAAATGTATCTTAAAATAAATGTAAAAAAGGAAACTTTTGTAACTTAATTTTTTCAATGAAAAATATTACATAATAAATCAAAACAAAATAATAAATAAATACAACTCCAAATTTGGGGAAAAAAATAGTAAATTTTAATGTTTCATAATATCAAATTTCTATATCGAAATAGTGATTGTAACTAAATATAAGTGACAACTTCAAAAACAAACAACGAAAAAGAAAAAACAAGTGCAAACAATTCTCACATTCTTTTTCCTTTAACTGTAAATTTAAATGCACAAAATTTACGTGGTAGTACAAACCAGTTAAATGAAAATAATGCTCATGAAGGTCGTCGTTAACTTAAAGGTAAGCTTATAAAAGCACAGAAAAACTTAATGGAATAGCAATATAAAAATAAAATAATATTAATGTATAGAGATATCTTGATGATTCGTAACAGGAATTGAAAAACGTAATAAAATTCACAACACAAAACGCCCATTAAAAAAATGGCTAAAATAATGTATAAACATAATAATCCTTAGAGGAACACAAACATATTAATCCCTAAAGGAACACAATACTGTAAAACA
The DNA here is from genome assembly GCA_949318255.1 of Pollenia labialis. Lineage (NCBI taxonomy): Eukaryota > Metazoa > Arthropoda > Insecta > Diptera > Polleniidae > Pollenia > Pollenia labialis. Next base: position 118,146,579 of record OX439141.1, read on the forward strand.
AATTACGAAATTTAGTAATTAATTTAATGAATTAATGTCATTGAACAAATTAAAAATTTCATTGAAACACAAAAATCTTTTTTAAATAATGAAAAAAATGTTTCAAACTTCTCTTCATCATTACGTTGAATAAATGTTTGATAAATGTGATGACAAATAGCCACAGTCTTAATAAAATTTCTTGCATTAAGCTTATGAAATTTTCATCGATCTTATAAAACATTTCATTTGCTAGTGCCTAATAAAACATTCTTCATTAACCCAATAAAGCGTTACACAGGTTGAATTTAAATGTTATTTGGACTGTGTCAAAATCCATTGCATCTGCGAAGATGGCCCCCTTTAAATTCGTTACACAAAATTTCCCATTTTAAAATCATACTAACATCGACTTGAAGCGACATATATTAATAAGCCGCCACAAAAAATATTACTGAGTTAATCGGTATACTTTAAGTAGAATCTGTGGTCAGTTTTTTTTTTTTTGCAGCTTCAAATATCTGCACAAATGCATAATATCCCTTTCTCCTAGAGCGCTACAATAATGTCAACATTTATTTTGAAATTTCTCCAAAATATGCAAAACATTTGAATTTTTCCACAGCACATTGTCAACAATACCATTTAATCTTATTTATTTTCAATTAAAATAGTTCTTCTTACTCTCCTTGTATCATACATAACTTTTTCAAGTTTTTTTTAACCACTGCTAGAGATGTATGAATAAAAGGAAATTATAAACCAAGAATACCGTACAATAATAGCACTAAATCCATTTAAAAGGTGTGCTTTATAATAATATGAATAACAGTAATTTATGCTGTTTTTAACAACAACAACATTAGAAAAATAACCACAATAAAAATGAAAAACAAGAAGAAAAAATTGTAACCATCTGAAAACATTTACCGCATATTTAACCGAATGACCGACTAAAAACAACTGATTTTTTTTTATTGTTCCATTTCATCTACTGGTGCTTGGTTGTTGAACATTGTTTTATAATTTAAGCGCTTAAAAACTACACGAAAAAACATAATATTTTTTTTAATACCAGAAGCTTCCTTGCATTATCACTCGTTCAAAAATATGGTACAACCTTAAATATTTTTAGAAAAGTTTTGCAAAAGTACGATGAAATGAAAAAAGTGGTTTTTTTAGAGATGAAAAATTGAACTTACAATAAACATACAAAGTTGTAGCAGAGCTGTTAAAGATTGCAATCGATTTAACTATATTCACATTATTTCTTGTGGGCGATTGCAATTTTTTTGATTTCTTCCAAATCGGAAATTGATTGTATGATTAAAATTTAAAATCAAGAACTAAATACTTAAAAAACGATAGAAAAAATTGTTTAAAACAATTCATATACTAATTGATTTCAATCGAATGTGATTGTAGTTTAATCCAGCTCCTTCTTCTAGAGAACTAGACCTAACTCTGATAATTTTTAATTGCAAAACAATATCAATTTTTGTTTACAACCGCCAGACTCCAAGTGCATATTATTTCGTTCGACTTTCACTACAATTGTGATTTGAGAGCAGTCAATGCTTTTAAAAATAATGGTCTTTAAATTATTGCAAGATTTCAATTTGAAATTTAAAATCATTTTGAAATCAAATAAATAAATCAGTTTGGTTAAAATCATTTTGATTTCAATGACGATTTATTGCTCTGTTTTACAGCTCTGACTATTAGTATGGTTTGAAAAAAGACTATTCACGATTTATGGCTGACACCTTTTTCCTAACATCAATGAAAATAATTTCAATGAAATGTTCATATACAAATGTAGTGTTGTGAAGAATATCTAGTATTTTTTTTTTCTTAATTCGAGTTTCAAACCGCACATAGAATTGAGACAAGTATGGGACTAACTATGAATGAGTTACAACTGAACATTCTTATTTTCTTAAAAAGATTAGTTTTTTTAGTTGTTCTGTAATAATATTGAAATTGAAGGATTAAAATTTAAGGAAATGAAAAAATATTGAATATTTTAAAAACACAAGGACACAAAGATAGAACTTACCACTCTTTTTTAAAGGATTTTATTTGACATGTCGCACTTGACCTACAAGAGGGTATTAACTTGAAATTTTTATTTTTCACTTTTTGGAAAAAATCGACGCGTAGATAACATTCATATCTACCAGCTGTAAATATACTATGCTTTATTTTTTCTTAAATATATTTATATCGTGTCCGCCATCTAACGTTTTTTTTCAACTAGTGCTTAGTTCATGTCTGATTTGACAGATAATTAGTTTAATCCTTCCGCTGAACGAATATGGTTGTGCAAACGCTTAAACAACGCTGGGAAATATGCGTTTTCGCTTCGCTAAGTGGGCCTGCGATCGGCTTACAGAAGATGCCGATTTTGCCAAAAAATCTTCTTTTCAGATGAAGCTCATTTCGCATTTGTTCGCATTTGGGCCACAGAAAACCCGTACGCATACATTGAAAAACCGTTGCACCCAAAACGAGTCACTGTTTGGTGCGAATTTTGGTCCATAGGCATAATTGGGGCAATTTTCTTCAAAAATGGACAAGGAGTGGCCATAACAGTCAATGGCGATCGTTGTCGGGCCATATTAAACGAATTTTTGTTCCCAAAAATTGAAGAGGAGAATATTGGCAACATTTGGTTTCAACAGGACGGCGCTACGTGCCACACAGCTGAAGCTACACTCGATGGGTTGCGCCCTGTTTTTGAAGAATGCATTATCAGCCGCAGAGCTGATGTCGTTTGGCCACCTCGGAGCTGCGATTCGATACGTTGGACTATTATTTGTGGGGTCCCGTCAAAGATAAGTGTTACGCCGACAAGCCAGAGACAATTGACGCTTTAAAGGGCAATATTCGTGAAGCCATTGGTGAAATACAGCTGCACACAATCGATAATGTGCTTAAAAATTGGACCGATCATGTAGGCTACTGCATGGCCAGCCGAGGCAGCCATTTGAATGAATTTATTTTCCATTATTAACCGGAAGGATTGTACTTTCAAATAAAAAAAGAAATTTGATAAAATATTCAGTATTTTTTTCATAGAATTTTCAAAAAAAAAAGTTATTTGGCGGACCCTGTATATTTATACTTTACTTTAAATATTCTTTTTCATATACCTTTAATTAAAAACCAAAAATGGTTTTGTTTCTGCTGAAACTTTGAATTATAGTGTTTACACTCTTAAGATTTTAACTCAAATTTTAGTTTTAACGATAAAACCAACCATTAAAACCTGGTTGTACCATACAATATAATTTTTATGATTTGGTTTTAAGTAGATTTTATGAAATAGAACCATGTTTTAGTTGTACTAAATTCAGTGCTGCCAAATTAAAAATATTGAAAACAGCTGATAATGTTTAATCCCAACTAGAATCTTATGTTGCAATCGAATCTTTTAGGAATCAGCTACAAATAACCGAATATGAGCTCGATCATAAATGAAACTCTTGTTGTGAGGAAATGATACACTACCGATGAATCCCCTCAAAGAATTATTAGCGGTAGTTTTTATAATCATAAGATTGTATTTTTCGTCTCAGTTTTTAATCGTTATTTAAATGGCTTTTAATTATATATTTAATAATTTTTTAATTGTCATGTTTTAAATTTTTGATCTCTGATACAAGTGCCCCTTGATTATTTGAACAAATTTTATTTTGAACCAAACAAAAGTCATCGGCTTCTCGTAAAAAAATAAGAAACCAATCGCACTTGCATATATTTTTATTAAATGACAGTAATGGTTGTTTGACTGACGAGAAAAGTTCTATCAAAGTTTTTCTTGGGATTAACAAAATTTAGATATTATACATATAAAACTGTTAAGCGAATAAGAATTATAAGCCCAAGTTTTACTGGTGACAATATCAAAGCTTAAACAAAAACAACAACAACAACAAACAGTGAGTTTATCATTTCTTACAGTCCCAACTACAATTGGTTGATTTTTTGTCAACTCTAAATGTAGTTTTAAGTGGGTAAAGAAAAAACCAAAAAAAAAAACAAATTACTTTATTTTATTTTGCAAGTTCAGTTTTATTTACACTGCCACATGCATATTAGCTATCAAAGTTTTTCTTGGGTGCACTTGCCAGTTTATTATCAAAATAATTTTCGTGGAAATACAAAATTTAATTAAAATGATTTTGTTATTCGTGCTTATTTCTTAATTGTCATTATTCGATAAAAAAACACTGAAATTTATTGTTATTCCAGATCGTCAGGAAACTGCATTCAAAGATTTTAGAAAAATTGTAGATATTTCCAAATAAAAAAGTTAAGCGAATAAGAATCATAAGCAACAGTTTACTTGTAACAATATCAAAGTTTAAATAAAAAGATCAACAATCAAATTTCAACCAATTGTAGTGGGGAATGTAAGAAGAGATAAACTCACCGTTAATTGTTGCTGTTTTTGTTTTAACTTTGATATTGTAACAAGTAAACTGTTGCTTATGATTCTTATTCGCTTAACAGTTTTATTTGTTAAATATCTTTAGGTTTGCTAAAATCTTTGGATGAAGTTTCCTGACAATCTGGCAACCAGAGAAATGCGCATCGGAATAGCTTATCCCTTCAACAATAAATTTCAGTGTTTTTTATCAGGAATAAAATTGGGAATTAAGCACGAGTAACAAAATCGTTTAAAATTAAAATTTTGTATTCCCAAAAATTACTTTGATAATTTTCAAACAATAATTACATAAGGGAAGCATTTTTGTAAAATACTTAAGACTTTATGGGATAGTGTGTAACGGCCTTTATTATATAAAGGTTACTGATTTACAACTATTGAGTTTAAACTATATATAAATTTAACTTTAATATATAAATTAAATTCTCGAGCTTAAGGTCTTATTTTTTATATAAAAAACTTTCTTCACAAATTTATTTAAAACCAATATTTCGGCACTTCTTTGAGTGCCTTCTTCAGGGTTTTTTTTCTTTTTCGAAGAAAATACATATTAGATATAAATTTAACTTTTCGTTTCACTGATTTATTAGCCATTAGTATACTTTAATAACGTGTTCGTATATAATGAAATTTTTTCAAGGTTAAAATATTCAAACACTTGTCGCAAGAATCGCCAGTTGCATATTTCTCTTCATCTACGAAAGAAAAAAAAACACTTTAATTACAAATCATTCAACATGTTCTTATAAGGATCCAAAAAGCTCATGTACTATCCCGGTGGTAGAATTTCGAAGTATGATTAATCTTACACTAATTCTTTAACAATTATCTGTACAAATTCTTTTTCCTTAGCTACAAGAAAAACACATATTTTCTTTCAAATGTTTTCCCTTGAAAAACCTTTATGGTGCCATATATAGGTTAAACCGGCATTTGTACTCATGCCTTTACCTCAATAGAATTCTCTTTTGAAATACAACTGATGTTTGATTCACTTAGCAATTTATCATAATCACAAACAATAGACAACAACTATTAAAGTAGCTTTTCCTATAAAATCAAAAAGAAAAACAGAAATCCTTTATTTAAAAGAATAATAAAGAAGCATTAAAGAAAAAGAAGAAGAAAGTTAAAAAGGTTATACCAAAGAAGTTAACATGTTGATGATAGAAATTCTCCAAAACAAGAAATAAATCTAGCGTCTATTTAGTAAGTGGGAGCTTACTAGAAATATGAAAAGATGAACTGTTAAGGCGTCATAATTTTCAATGTAATTATCTTGTTGGCTTTTGCCAATCATACTTGCTTGGAGACGGAAAGAGAAAATTCAGTTTTAAATAAGAAACCACAAAATCCAATATAACCCAAGTAGCTATCTTAATATTTTTTTATTAACCCTGCTTACTTGTAACCTATTTTTTGTTTCATTCTTATTATTTCGTTTAGTTATTTATATTCTTTCTATTTTTTCTATTTCATATATATCAAGGTGATAACGGTCGTATTGAGTATACGATTACATCGGGTGATGATAGTAATGATTTTGAAATATTTTCAAACGGTACCATACGTACGCAACGTACATTGGATCGTGAAACAAAAAGTTCATACAATTTAATTGTAACCGCAAGAGATTGTGCCAAAGAATTCCCCATGATGTACGACGATCACAATGAGAATGATGATGACGTTACTGCTACTTTTGATAGTAATGATGTACGAGTAAATCAATATAAGTCAATGCCATACAATTTGCAACGTCAACGACGCCAATATTTACAATATCAGCAGCAACTGCAGTTGCAGCAATTGCAACAGCAACAACAGCAACAGCAATACGGTGGTGTAGTTCAGGAGCCACAACAACGTTTATCATCAACAGTGCAGGTAAGCCTTTGAATAAAGTGTTAAAATAAAATAGAAGAGAAAATTGTCAATTTTTTTTGGTTAATAAATGCATTATACACCGTGTGTTAGTTTGGTATAAAATTTTGAAAATTAGAGTGTTTGAGCATATTTTTGTTTTGTACCAAAATTTTTTTCTAAATTATTTTAAATCGAGACAGAAATTGTATAAACTAAAGTTGTGAATAAGATAATAGTAAGCAACATTAAATGCAGGAAATGCCCATTCGCGCCATTTGCACACAATGATAATTGTGTAAACTAGCAGCCATATTCATAAGAAGTTCTTATTTGAAGCTTATAGTATGTAATAACTATTAAACGCTTTTTGTCTTATAAACCTTTTATGAAAATTTGTATACATGAAAGTACATTAAGAGCTTTTTTATTATTAACTGTTTGTAGCGATTTTGTGTTTAAGTATGGCAATTTTCTATATTTTGCTGCAATTTTATTGCAAGTGATGCATGAAAATTCTATACGGTACACATGATATTCTATATTTTATTATTTTTTTATAATTTTTTTTAATTGTCCGAACAAAATGTTTCCGCAAGGTATCATAAAAACTTTTGTTTGAACCTTTTTTAAATAACCGATAAGAAACTATTCGAATAAAAATTTTATTTACTTTTTATTAACATCACTATTATTATGATTTGTTTATATTATTTTTTTAATATTTTTGAATAAAAATTTGTTTTAAACAAAAAACAACTATTTAGTTGCAATAATTTAAAAAATAATTAAAGAGAATATCTGAATTTGCCCCTGAACATATTCATTTAAATCAAATAAATTATTTTTTTAAATAATTAATCACGCCTATCGTGAATAACAAGTGGAATATTTGTTCCCATGAAATTTTCATTCACCTCGAAGGGAAAAAAGCAATCGTGAATCTCATGTGAAAAATTGTTCACGCTATCAGTTCCAGTGAATGTAAAAAATAAGAATACAGATTAAAAAAATTTAAAAAACAATGAAATTTTTGTTCAAAAGTATACACGTATATATTTTAAAGAAAGGTTAAAATAATAAAGCAAAATATTTTGTATTGGAAGGATAGTTTGATTACAACGTTAATTTTTTGCACTTTTTAAATTTTATGTAGTAGAATATTTTCCAAAATTCTGCCAGCACATCTTTCAAAAGCTTCACAAATCCGCAGGCAATCGTTCTGTTGTTTTGCATTTCGTTGACCAATATATCGATTTGTGTCTTATTAACGAAAATAGCCCTTAATATTCGATTTTTAGGAGAAACTACTTACATACATGTTCTGTTCCCTAGCAAAAATAAAGTGAGAAAATCTAAGGGAAATGTAAACAAATTATGTGGGAAAAAACTTTTCACGAAAAGGGGAATGTTTTCCCGTGAACATTTTTTTCATGTTATTATTCCCCTTTGAAGAAGCATTTATTCAGGGGAAAAATTATTCACGATAGGGGTGAATAATATAACTTTCAATTGGCTGTCTAAAATAAAAAAAAAATTAGTAAAATATATTTAACATGGCCATATTAATAAATAAAACATTTTTTTTATTATTTTTCAACATACATACATATTTCATAAAAAAAATAACATAAAATGCTAGCCAAAGGATAGCTAAAGTAAGCCTCGTAACAGAAATATACAAACAAAAAGTCTGATAGTGCATAGAAAATATTCCTGGAAAATATTGAAGGAATAAGACTATTAAAGTATAAAAGCTTTTGAGGATTGTAATTTGTCTTAGAATACACATTCGAATAATATGAAAATTTGTATAATAAAAATATTACTCAACATGAGAAATAAATTCCCAGATTCTATTTCTTAAAATATATATGAATCGGCAAAGGCAAAACAGTTAAGAACACTTAACTCCTCTGAATGTCAATCGATTTAAACAAATTTCAAACCATTTGAAAGAGATTTACTTACAATATATATTTTATTAATATCCGTTCGATATTTTCAGAATTATAAGCGTTCAAACTTGCTACCAACACATATGCGGAACACTTAAATACAAAATTAGTTTTTTCAATGATCATATAATAAAAAAAAAATTGTGTGATCGATTAATCGACATTTTTAAAAACCCCGGTTTTCAAATATTACGACTATATAAATACGGGAAATTAAATTAATTTCTTTTACTTTGCCATGCTGCAAATGATAATTTTTAAATTTCTATAATATTGAACATAGGAACTTAATATTATAGGCGCAGGGCTCTGAGTGAATGAATACCTACATATAAGATGAAAAGTGTTGGTACTTTTTGTTTTTCATCTGGTAATTTTTGTTAATATTCAACCTATAAAGATAAAATTAAACATGCATGGTCCTGGGTGAATAAGAACATGAAGGGGAGATTTTTTGTACTTTTTCATTTAACATCTGATTCTTTGATAAATTTTCGTTTAAATTAGACATAGAAATTAAAATTAAATATACAATGTCCTGAGGGGACGACAATCTATAAAGGAGATTTTTTGATACTTTTTGTTTTTCAATTGATATTTTCTGATATATTTTTTATTAAACTTACAAAATTCAATTAACTCACGTGAAAGATAAAATATGATCCAGTGGTTGGTCCCTGGCCAAATCGATCCACTAAGACGGAAAAAATAAATGCTCGAAACATGTAAATTCATATATACTTACATCATTCCATATCATCAGCACACTGTCTGTTTCTGCTACCAGAATTTGATTCTGTCTGTCAATAAATTACTTTTCTACAAAGCAAAAGGGTAACCATTTTTGAGAATCTAGAACTGTGGTGCCTATTATAAACTAAATTCGATTTTCGGCAGCAGACGAGTTATCTGATCGGACGAATTTTAATTTGGTATTAAAACAAAAAAGTACTATTGTGATTTTGTTTAGTTGCAGTAATATATTTCTATCAGCTGGCACTTTAAATTAAAAAATTTTATTTACAAATTTAAAAATAAAATTAAACCAGACGGAATTATGGTAGGTACCAAGCAATTTAGCTTCTGTAAGGTTTAATTTTTCCCACTTCTTTACGGGCGGAAAATTTATGCAAATTCTTTTTACCAAAAGGATAAGGAAAACTAAACTTTCTATTTGCTGCTTACGAACTTAGCAAACATAATTAACAATGTGGTATTTGGTATACGAAAACAACAAATATTTACATTTTCAACAAGTTTCTTAAAATTATTCGCAGCATCGAAAGCAAAATTGTTTTCGTTAAAAAAAAAGACACACCACGAAATTTTCAACAACACCGTCAAATCATTACACCAAATAAACATTCGATAGTCGATGTTCTATCTCCAGCCAATATCGTTTGTCGAATGCAACTCATAAGATTCGGAATTATTGGAATACAAAACGTTTCAAAGGTAAGAAAATTAGGTAACACATGTGCTAAAGCCGACAGACATCGAAAACCTTTTTAACGCGTCGAAAATCCGTTTTAAGCGCTTTAGAAAAAAAATTGGTTGAAAAGTTGATCAAACCAATGAGCAAATTTAGCGCCAAAAATATAATAAAGCGTACCTATTTTATATTATAAACTGTTTAATTATATAATTTGATTAGATTGTTAATTAAATGAAGTATGTAAATTAGAAGCTTAATTTTTTAAAAAAAAATTTCATACGAAAAATCTTCAAAATTAGGCTATAAATCGTCAATGGTAAGTCCATTTTTCAGATATAGTAATCGTGGACACAAATGTTTTCATCGTGTTCTCATAATCGAAAAATTTAAAATTTATCCAAGATATTTAGATTTATGCCTTCTTTTGTAGAGGGCAGTCGAGTGGTTTTCGAACCACTCCAACCAGTAACATTATTTACTCATAATTAAATAGAATAAAATTATGAATCGTTAAAATTAACAACTTATATTTAATTCAACTGTACTTTAAAATTGTCTCACCTTTTGTTAAAAATTTACACCTTATAATTATCTTAATAATTATAATTACTCTGGAATTCTATGCGACAACTCCTTCCTCTGCTTTAAATGCCAACAAATGCAAATTGTCAATATGTAAAAATCCAGTTAGTTTTTTTTTTTCTTTTAACCCATAAGAAATATAAATTTAATTATTATATTTATCAGGTCAGATAACGGCAGATGAGCGATGGTAAAGTCAAGCTAAACACATTAAAATTTTTAACACATTCATTTAATGCTTTAAAGTAGTTTTTCTTACAACAACATCATAGTAGTGCCTCTTCTTTTGCTACTTCTAAACTTTGCAGGATTCTAGACAGCAAATAGCTAAATAAAAAATATATAGAAAAAAACCACAAAAAATAACACAGTGGCGGATAAAAAGAGAGAGCAATAGATTTTGTTTAATTTATAAATCAGAGAGTTTGTTAGGAAAATAAAACTGCAACAGCAAATAAATGTTAAGACATTACTTATAAAATTGTGGGTAATAAAATTAAATTTGCATTTTAAACCAACAGATACAGCCACAGCAATCATGTTTAGGAAGAGTCTTTAGACCAAAAAAAAACAAAAAAAAAAACTTAAAAAATAACAAATTTTACCAACATCAACAAAAGCCCATTTAATGACCTAATGGCGGGGAAAAACTAGAGAAACAAATACTTTCAGCAGTTTGTATTAGTTAGTACTAGTTGTTTTTGTTTATTTACTACTACAACAAACTAATGGCACATTTTTTATTTTATTTAGATCCGTTTAGTAGCTATACAACTTTAACATCTACATCACAGTGCAACACATCACACTCTTCGTTTTTAGCTGTAGAAAAGTAAATGAAAATAAAAACTAAAGAATAAAATAAATTTATAAATGTTGCCAATAAGACAGACTTTCAACAACAACACACAGCACTCATTTAGACTTTAATGTATTTTCTAATTGCTAACAATTTATTAAAAGAAAATAAATAAAAAAATAAAGATTACAACAACAAGCAACTACCAAAGCAAAGCTCTCTTTTAAGCCATATATGGTTAGAGAATAATTGTTGCCGCATATTTACTGCATACTACCACCACTAGGAACTAAATACTTAACGTAATCGATAGTGGAGAATATCAAGTTTGATGTGTTTCCAGTAAAGGAAATATATAAAATTTGTCATAAAGTTGGTAACTAAAAATTAAAGAAAGGTTAATTAAACTAATGAAGTCTATAAAAAATTGCTAAGATTTTATCACCAGTTCAAATAAAAATTCCGAAAAAGAAATGTTTAAAAATAGGCAAAAAACAAATAAAAACATGAAAACATACGACTGTTGTGAACAGCCCCTCATAATTTAGTGTGCTATTTTGAATTCAAAACAGCTGATTAAAAACAAACATAAGAAATAAATATTTACCAAAAATAAAAAAAATTTTAATTCTAATTCATGAATTAATAAATTAAATTAGATCTTTCCTGACAATTTTCCAATTTTCAGACACACCAAACCACAAATAAATTTTGTTTTGTTTGTTTGCCAAACATCAGAGTCCTAAGCCGATCTAATTTGACGCCGCAAGTGTTTTGTTGCAAAAATTGTTAGCCGCAGGTTAAATTCAGATATTAGCCGGATAAAACTTTACCATCAACGGCGACGGCTACAAAAACTAATGCGGTTCAGCTCAGCCACTCCGCGCATCTTCTGATTAATTACGACAGTACAATAAACATACCAAGCAAAGTTCTATTAATTTAAGACACTTTTTGTGTACAAAGCAACAACAATTTTTTTAAACCATTGTAAAATGTTAGAACATTATGACAATATAACATGATAGCACACCTTGTGAATACCCCAAATATGTATAAAAAAACTATACTAAAAATCTTATTAGGTTTTTTTCCACAAACGGAAAAACGTAAGACTAGTGCCCGTAATTTCTAAAAAAAGAAAGCTCGTCGTGTTTGTACCTAACAGTTTTCTTTACCTATTTCAACGTTTATTTTGCCTACATGTTTTTACCTTTTCCTTTAAAATATGGCAGCTTTTACACCATAGATTTCTATGCACAGCTAGATTTCTTTGTGTAGAAATTCCGGGCAAAAGGCAAATTTATATAGATTACCGCATCATGAGAAAGAGAGTTATGCTAGTTGTACTTTTTTTGTATATATAGGCATTATATGTGTCAAACTTTATACAAATGATTTTGACAGCCAGCATTACTCTCTCTAATGTGGTCTGATTCGCCTTCCATTAGACTTTATTTTATATTTTTGTGTAGAATTCAATAAATATTTTACTATTATTCAGTGTTCGAAAATAAACAGAACATTATTTTGTGTACGGCTTACACACCCAACAACGATATCTAACTATTTTCAAGAAAGTAACGAACATTATATAGTGTTCTGTTCTACGTTATAAAAAAATCTATTGTAGGGATTCTCTAGCCATACATTATATTTTAATGTTTTATAGAGTTTATTTTTTATATTGATAAAGAAATGAGCAAACGAAAAATTTTAGTAAAGACCACAGCAGGAATAGCTTGTGTGTGTATTGTGCACATGTTTTGCTTGTATACAATTTTTTCGTTGGAAGGAAGCTAAGAACGACTGAAACGAAGCTTGTGTATAAAAAAACAGAACGCAATTAAATGTTTCCATTTTTTTAAGTTGAATAAGTACTGTATTATTTTTGTGTTCGAAGATTACAAACAGAGAAACGTTATTTCTTAATGATTTACTACACAAATACAATTTCACAATTTATATCCCGAATTTGATGATTTTTCAATAGTTATATTTATTTTTTCGTTAATTTGGTTGACAGTTATTGTCCCGTGTAAACAGTCCATAGCAAAAAAATAAATAATAGCACTGAATCAGAATTTTTGATGAGTGAAAACACTGTCCGTTAACTCTAAGTTCATAAAGTACCCAATTTTCGACTTTTTTTATGAATGATTAAAGAACTTGTTCGAGTCGCGTCTCTAATTCTAGTTTCTTAAATTTTTGGAGCATATTCGGATATATGGCATCCTTAATAATACTAAACAAGCAAAGTCATCTGTTGACAAGCTTCGAGAATTAACTTATATGAACTACCAAAGTGATTTTCAAATATTTTCCCTGCTGCTCTTATTTAAGTTAGTCTGCATTTACCGTCAATAAAAGTGAGAACAGCGGTCTTATTTTTAGAGATCTTACGAGACAAGAAATACATACATATCGAGGCATAACCGCAAAAAAGCTTAAGCGACATAATGTTAAATATTCGTTTTTTTAATAAATGACTTAATTGGCAGCACTTGCATCGTATACTTAAATGTCGTGGTCACTTAAGGTACCGTTAAGATTTTATAGCAAAAACCATTTTATACCAACTTTATATGAAATTAAATAAAAAAAAACCTTCTCCTAAAAAATTTGGTTTGGTCGCTTCAGCATTTTTTGCGGTTATGACCCGATATGTATGTTTTTTTTCAATTAAAACAAAGGGAAAGTTGTTAAAACTTTTCAATTCCTCAATTTCTTCAATTTGACGATTTTTTTTTGCAAAATTTTTCGACTTTTGACACATTTTATCTGGAAGCTATGTTAGCGTTAGTGTTTTCCACAAATCTACCAAACCAAACACTAAGGAACGATATTTAATGTTTATTTTCAAACACTGCTTTTATTACTTCCTATTTTTTTGACAGCTGATTGTTTGACGATTTACTAAATTTTACTCTTAAAAAAAGTTTGGTTTGTTTTGTGCAAGAAAAAAATTGTTTGTTTAAAACAGATCTCAATTATACAATTGTGAAGTTCGGACATGATTTTTGGTAATATAAGGATCCTACGGAGTTCCCTATTTTAAGTACGGGAACAAATCTTATATTGTTATTTTGCTAAGTTATTTTTTACAAAGAAAATAATTTTTTATAAAAGTTATCAATTATTACACAAGACACTTGAATTTATCGAAATAATCAATCAAACGGGACAACATTTAGGAAAAGTATTTGGGCTTTAAGAGATTTTCCCCAAGATCATAACATATTCTTAGGAAATGTGCAAGAACTAATTTTCATGCTAAAAGCTTGGTCCCAAATGTTTAAGATTAAAATATATATCTGAACTGATCATCGCACAAGGAGCATTATTTAGAGAGATCATTTCAATCACAATATAAGTAAAATTCTTCGCTGCATCATTTTATCATAACTAAACTCTTGAAACTCTTTTAAGGTGTTTTTAATTCGTTATTGCCTATTGTCATACGCCTTCTGGTTGTTGTCTAGTCTGTCGCATTATGCGTGGCATAGTTAACACTTACATCTTTAAAATTGTATAGATTTTGCATTTTCTGTTTGCGGTTCGATGTTTTTTTCTTATTTGAAAAATACATAATTGTTTTTTAGTTTAAGTTTACTTTCTAAAATTCGCAAAGAAAAAAATATAGAAGTCGTCAGGAGTATTTAGACTTTAATTGAAGACTTTAAATCAACGCTATTAAAATGTTTTAAATGCATACGATTAGTCGTCACTATTTGCAACGTTAATTTTAAAACGTATTTATATTTTACATATACATATAAAAAGAAGATGTTGTAAATCGTTTCAGTTTTTATAAAAACCTTCGATATTAAATTGGGAACTTTTGAAATTTTTAACGAAGTATTTTAACAATATAATACAAGGAGGAAATGCGACAACGGACGAATTCGTCAGTTCTTTAGCATTACAAAACTCATGAGTAAACTTTTATTTATATCATGTATATCATCTTCTAATTTCACATACAGTTTACACTTTTGCTCTCTGTGAACTATATTCTGGCCACCTGAAGAAGGCTTAACTAAAATACACATCGCGGCTTTTAAGTAATTAACAAACCATTTTGAAGGAGTTTGTTAAAGCGATAGATAAACTGGGAACCATCTTAGACATAGATGACGTAGCTTATTCTGCAGTTTAACAATCTTTAATTTGTCTGAAAGTTAAAAAGTACATAAGCATCTCGTTAGTTTCAGTGAAAAAACAACAACAAGTAACAAGAAAATGGGTCGAGACAAACTCCAGGACGGCGTCATTTTTCCACTACTTGGCCTTATTGTTTTTAGCTTTATTCTATTAAGCTAGACAAAAAAAGGAGAAAAGTTTTCATCCCCGCGGTGTAATGATATCAGTATTATCAATTCTTCCGGATACGATTAGCGACATCATGACCAATGCTTTAGGGCAACTCAACAACTGGGCTGCCAAGCAGGCTCTAGGAATAAATCCAGATAAAATGAAATTAGTTCTATTCAAAGGGTTTAAATTGCTGTTTAGGAACTGAAAAATTCCTTTATCTTCCTACTAAAATTATCTAGATTTAATTTTGCAATCTGAATTATCATGAAAACTAAATATCTAACACAGAGTTATTCAGACTACACATTTCGGAAGGTGCTCGGTAAAAATGGGGGGCATAGTCCATACATGGTTAAATGGATGTATAAAGCTATAGTAAGTCATTTTCTAACGTATGGATTTCTGACATAGTGGACTTCAACATGGAAGAATGTTGTCATAGACCATCTATATGAAGTATAGAGATCAGCATGCATTGGTATAACAGGTGCGCGAACAACTAATTCTTAAGAGGCACTGAACACTTACTTCATCCCTTAATGCAAGGAGTCTTAATGTATCCTGCTGCTAGAGATCAAGAAAATTTAAACATGCAAGGACTCTGAGCCTTCTGCGAACCAACTGACTTTATAGGTATATTTGCGGATTTTGTTAGAAAGGTCAAGATCATAATTTACCCCAGGAGCAAGTGGTGTAGGGGTAAAATAAATATTACGAAAGAACATACGCGTCAGGCTTAAAAGGAAACCAGGGTGCTATATCGGGTTTTTTCTGCTTAGAACTTGGGCTAAGCATCTCTAATCGTCTTCCGAACGACTTTAGTGTTTTTCAGGACGAAATTTTCACGATCCTGACAGCCTGCAAAGAATTTTATGACCGCAATATTTGTGACAGTATTGGAATTTTTGGTCGTTATTTAGGCGGGTTTTTTTTCGAGAAATTCCCAAACGTCTGCATCTCTATGGGTGCAAGAATGAGTTGTCAAGGTTGAGTCATTTGCATTGGACTACTTTAGTTTGGTTCTCCGCACATCATGACTAGTATGCTAATGAAAGAGCTGACGAGTTAACCAGAATTGAATATACTTCCAATGCGGTATCAGTCGCAATTCTGCTGGATTCTATTCAGATAAGCAGCGTTGCCGTTGTGACACTAAAGTATCACTTTTGACCCTTTTTCATGCCAATTTTGTGACCCTTTTTTTTAATTTATCCCTTTGTATCATTTTAACAAAATTCATGACACTTTTTGAACCTTTTTAAAATTAAGTACAACTTTCCATATTCCTTACGAGAGTTGTCACGAGTTTTGTGATATTACATATACAAATTGGTAGCATGCCATAACGCCCAGTGGCATAGTGTCCACGGACACTATTTGTAAATAAATAAACTTAAAATATAGAAACTTGTGAGTCCATGCTTTCCTCTCTCAATTTGCTCGAATCGGAGCTGGAAGAATAGACTACGAGTGAATCACAAAATAAAGAATAAGTATTTCTAAAAAATTATAAACATTCAGGGGTGTTCTGAAAATCGAAAACGTAAAACGCAAGAATTTTATTCGTCGTTTATTAATAAGATTTCTGTAGTACAATAATTTTATAACAAATATTATACAATTATTTCTCTATTAAACAGAATTTTATAACAAAAATTATAAAAATTTAATTTAAAGTGCATTAAAAACAACTTCCAAATTCTTGCGTATTATCAAAGGTTTTTGTAAAAGTAACTTCTTTTTTTATAGTATGACTAATATTAAAATGTTCCAGTGAATTGTTTCTCAGTTTTAAGATTGATTTATAATTGAAGGTTGTACAATTACTTTTATTTAAGTCTTATGTATTTATTTAATATATACTAATAAACTTGACCTTATTTTACTTTAAAATAACCCTTTTTTGACCCTTTATTTTCTTAAATACCCTTTTTATGACACTTTTTCGAAATTGTCAACGGCAACCCTGCAGATAAGCATATTCAGGCTCTTCTTTAAAAGGTTAGAAACAGATGGCATAATTGAGATGCATATAGAGTAGTGTTTGTGCTGATATATGTATCATTTAAAAATAGTGGTTTTAGTCATTTTAAGATACCGGTGGTTTCAAAATCACTTTCTGAACCAAACTAATGACGTCCGTCTGTCCGGCGGGCCGTATGTAAGTTAATGTAATAAATACTTCTGCGCAAAGAACATGTCACAAGTTTGGAAATAGTCTTATCAAATTTGGTATATATATATATTGGTATTGGTATAAAATTTGGCGACTTTTATAATAGCTTCAAATTTATGACAATGTTTTGTGCCAGGATGGCCAAATTGACCATAAGCCCCCTTCCTTAAAAAAATTCAAAGCAAAAAGATTTCACAGTCATTGAGATATCTACCAATGTCATGGTTGGTGGCCTGCCGTATCAACTTTACAATTTTCTGCAATGTTGCCTTTAGGTTTAGTTAATCTGAAAACAAATTTGTGTCGACATTACCAAGTTCGTATACACAATTTTGACAAAACAGATTAGTTTTGCTAAAAATGTTTGTCTTTAACTATATTATAAAAAAATCACATTTTGCGCAAAAAAATACGAGTTTCAGACAACGTTAAAATTATAAACTTAATCTACATCTCAAAAACCCGGCCTAAGAATTCAGTTATAACCTGCAAAAATAAAAACAATTTTATTACAAAATAAAAAAGTTATACAATTATGTAAAACAGTACTAAGCATCTCAATCTCTTCGAATTATGAAATTATATATCTCGAAAATATTTTTAATTGTATTGCATCAATTCTCTCTAACCTCGTATACAAAACAAATGCTTGACAATTTCGTAGTTGAGTTTGAGAAAGGTGCACACTTGGGTATAAATAAAACAACTTCCAATGTTGTTTTTCTTAACATTATCAGGGTTAGTGTTGATAAATCTCTTTCGAAACCTTTGTTTTAAAGTACCACATTTAATTAATCAACGAATCCCCATATCTCTTAAAACTCCAATAGCTAATATCAAAAATCAATTAATAAGATTTCATGATGAACAAAAGAACTTAATCATTATTTTTTTGTACAGTTTTGCCGTTATTTTGGTAAAGTTTTTGATCAGATAATTTTGCTCCACACTTAAATACGAACAAAAGCATCATGAACTTATTTACGTTTTTCAAATCTTTTAGACAATTTTTCTTTTTATCAAATACATAAATTTCTGGCACAAATATTTTAATGTAATTCAGCAAAATTTCTCTGAATTTCGTTGTTCATGGTTGATGTTTTTTTTTTGTTTTAATCAGGAAAAAGTCATGCAAGTGTATGAATGTTTTTCCAAACAATACGCATAATAAATGAGCATTGATAAAAACAACAACAAAAAAGGAAGAAAAAGAAATTTGGTAACAACTATGCATAAAAAAATAAAGGCTAAAATACACTAAGAATAATAAAATTTTAAACTCATACAAAGTTGTAGTTCTGTTCCGCTTACCTTAAAATTTTGCTTAAAATTAATGTTGTCAGGCTTATCGTTTCTGGAAATGAAAGCAGAATAACTAAAGGAGTACAACACACTTGAATAAGGTTGTAGCTTAAAAATGTTAATATTGTAT
The DNA here is from genome assembly GCA_949318255.1 of Pollenia labialis. NCBI lineage: Eukaryota > Metazoa > Arthropoda > Insecta > Diptera > Polleniidae > Pollenia > Pollenia labialis. Next base: position 118,165,576 of record OX439141.1, read on the forward strand.
TCTGTGTAGAATTTAAAACTTGTAAAATGTTAAACATATTGCATTGATATAAAACATTTGTAGAGCAAGCAACTTAGCAACTTTTTGTTGTTCATTCATTCCTTTTTTTTTAAATGTTTAATGAATTGTAATGAAAAGTAAACTGGTTGGAAGATAATAAGAAAAATGTAAATCTGCAAATTCAAATAAAAAAAACCTTTTTTTTAAAAAACACACATGAACCTAAATTAGCTTTTTGTTCTTTTGCAAGCATAAGGTGAAAAGGCCTTTCTCTTTTCTCGTAGCTGAACATTTAGTTTTAAGTATTACAGTGAAATCTCCATTAACGAATACCAGCCCTAAGCGGACACCAGGACACTTGCCTGATCCCAGCAGCATTTTAAAAGGACGTTCCCCTTAGACATACCCGCTGCGGTTAACAGTCATGAGAGATTCCTCTTTATATGCTCTTCTTGCATGAATTACTTTAAAATATTAAGTTTTTTATCATTTAATTAAAGTCATTGCTCTTCTGCTTTTTAAACAGTTTTCATATTTTTTCTTTTTTTTTCTTACAAGGAATTAACATTTTTATAGATGTTGTTGCAACTTTGTTGAAATCAAATTATTCCTTTGTATTTCTCTTTTGCTCAGCAACCTAAAACCATAAGGTGTTACTGCTTTAACGGGGTTTTTTTAACAAAAAAAAAATACCCTTTTTATGCATTTGTTCCTTTTTCCTCTTATTAACAGCTTAACAACTTCATTATTAATTACTAAATCTTTCAAATAAAATCTAAAACGATTTTTCTTTAAGCTTATTTCATTTTCAAGATCTTGCCTTTCTCATACAATATTATTATATTTCCAAAAAAAAAGTCTTTGCACAGTGTTTCAAAAAGCATTCTGAGTTTTAATTTATTTTATGATTACAAATATCGTTCATCGGTAGTTACTTAATATTTTTTATTATTAAAAAGAAGAATGTGTGACACAAAATATTGTCCAAATGCTCGTTTCGGCTTCGGTGGCATACCTCTATCCGATGGCCATATTTTCAATGACTCTGAGAAACAATTGAGGTTATGATTATCCCATCCTGTAGCTTTCGAATTGTTGTTGGCTCTTTTGCCATTGTGTCGTTGGTAGTGTTGCAAGTGGCACCATCCTGTTGAAACCATATATCGCCCAGGTCCATACCCTCAATTTCTGGCCACAAGAAGTCCGTAATTATCTCGCAATAGCGAATACCATTCAGGGTAACTGCTTGGCCGAACTAATTTTCGAATAAGTACTGCGTGACGACGCTGACGGCCAATAAGACGCACCAAGTAGTAACTCTTTGTAGATGCATCGGCTTTTCAACAATCACTTTCGATCACAATGTGCAGCCTACTTTGACTTCAGGAGTGCTGGAAAATCAGCATTTGTTCATTATTTAGGCCCCAGTTAGCCGACAGTAAATGTAGAAAAGTAAATGAAATGTAAACAGCTGATCGTTTCTGTTATATGGAAAGCAATGCAAATGATTAAAGGCAGAATTAGTCTTTACTTTCTGTTCTCTTACGAATCAGCTGATTTGTTTTTGTTATTAAAAAACCTGTGAAATTGATTAGATTTTCTGTTCTCTTACGGTCCAATCTGTAATATTAAAAACTTGTTAGGTAATTGTAAGTGACAGCAACAGAAACAGAAAGTAAAGACTAACTGAGCCTTAACTGGCTGTAATGTCACTTAACCGTAATGTGCCAATCTGTAGAAAATAGAATTTTATTACGAGGTTACGTGATAGTTGCAGATAGTGAGAGGCTGATTGTATTTTAAATGGAATGCGGGTAAAATCACTGTTTCCCCTTTGTATTTTTCCAGTAATAATATCTGTTGACTACATATTTTCATTTATATGATGTAAAATTAAAAGTATAGTTTTAAATCGTATCAAAATCTTGGTTTGTGTATGCACATTTTCAAAATAATGTTAGTACATGTGTTTGATTATGCTATAATACATATTTGTTTAAGGTAAATCTGTAATATTAATAACAAATATTAAATTATTTATGTGTTTAAATACCATTTAAATCACTTGGTTCTTTTTCTGCAAAGCGGTTACCATTTGAAAATTTTTAATTCCTATCACCGTGTGTGTTGTTTTATGTTTACTAATGCATTTTTGTTTATGTTTTTAAAAAACAGCTGACACGTTCTTACACACACAGAAAAAATAAATGTAAAATAGTCAAAAACAAGGTTGATTTTACCGTTTTCGGTGGTGATTTTGCTTTATTGTTACTTCATGGTTATTTAACATGATTTTACAATAACAAGTTATAAGGATTTGGCCAAAATCTCCAACTGTGGTTTAACGTGAAAATTTTCAATGAAAAATTAAATTTTTGGTGGAAAAGATATATAAAAATTCAATTTTCGGTAAAAATTATTTTTAGTGTGACCAATGCAAGCTTTGCTTAAAAATGCAAGAAATGTAATTTTTGATTTAAACACAAACGCAAATTTCAGTTATAAATTAAAGTTATTTGACCATTATTCAGGGTTGGTTTAAAAATGCATTTTTGTCGAAAATAAAGTTACGTTGTAAAATTCAATGCGTTGCAGTAATAATTTCTAAAGAAAACATTCTGTTACGATCATTAAGAAAATAAATTAAACTTATTATTTTATATTTCGTAAAAACAAAATTAATATGTTTTCAGAAATGATAATAACCTTTACAAAAAAAAAAAGAAACTTTAAGCAGAAGAATCCAGCTGTTTCCTTCTACAATCAAGAAATCCTTCTTCATTCTTTTGTAGAACTTTTACAGAATAAAGAAAAAAAATTACGTTACACTTTTGTACGTATTAAATATTATCTAAAATCAAGCCATTTACAATAATATTGTATCACATGAGGACCATAAAAGAATCACAAACTCACACAAACACATACAAATACTTTCATATAAAAAGCAACAACGCCAACAAGAATTAATGTTGGCAATTTATATTGGCAACAGAACAACAATGTTGCAAGAATATTACAAAAAGGAAAAGCTAGTCAGTCTAACATTTTGCCTATAAAAATAAAAAAACAAAATTTTAGTTTTAAAGAATAAAATTTGCATATAAGAATAGAACATTCACAGATTACAGAATATGAATGGTATTGAGAGCCACTTGTGACAAGATGTTTTGGTGTTGGAAAAACAAATACACAGATATATTTTTGCTGGTATTGAAATTCTTATAAGGTGATTTAAATGTCAAATTTAAATTTTACCAAACTGGATTTTGAATTCATTAAGATTGGTTAGATTTTTTTTAGCGCTCAATCAAATATTTGCGCGCTGTACCTTTTACTAAACTTTTTACAAATGCTGTAAATAAGTTCATTTTTTATTATCAGCCCAATTATGAATAAAAATTCCCAGGGAGTTTTCTACCTTCTCCCATTTTTCCTATGTTAATACAATTGCAAAAATGGTCAAAGGGAAAAAACTCCCGGGTCATTTTTATTCATAATTTGGCTGTATATGTACATGAGAATATAATAAGTATATGTATATGAAGCTGAGTTCCAAAAATCGCTCCATGCATTTTAAAACAAGATGCTGGAGAGTTTTGTTCTGACCCATGCAAGGAAGCAGTTTTGTTTCGCACTAGACAATGGAAAGAAAAAGGTTGTGGAACTCATCATTAGTATCATAATCTTTTTAGAAAATGCATGTAACGAGTTTTGGAACCCTCTTATGCTTTCGGGCCTCGCCCAAGGCCCCATATTTTTACAATGGCAGTTATAAGATAATCATACAAGTACATCATTTTAAATTGTATTTTAAAATGAGATTGCGAAGCATCTCATGCAAACTGCAGGAATAACTAAATAGCAGATGAGCTTGCCAAACGAGTGGGTCGTCTGGATAACAGATTTTTTAATAAATTTGTTAGTTTTCCCATGGCACGTGAATCCGCCTGCTCCGTATCCTGGGTATTCTGGAGAACATGCTTCCTACTTAATAAGAATCAAAATAAACAGATTAGAATAGTGATCTCAGTGATATCTGAGCAGTGGCCGGTAGGGACTCATGCGAGGAGAATGGGTCTGGAATTTAATGACTACTGCAGAAGTTGTCATGCCGAGGAGGAAGAGGAAATTGTATTTAATTTTCTGTGTCAGTGTCCTGGAATTTGTGATATTAAGGAGAGATACCTGGGGAAACCAGTGTTTGTCTTTGGATGATCTATTAAAGACATAACTGGAGTTGTTTCTTCTATACATTAGGAGCAGTAATGCCTATTGAGTAATTACTCTGTAAGATGGGCATTACTGCTGGGTAACACAAGGGGACCAATGAACAACCTAAGTATAAGGCTGTCTTCTTGATGGCTGCCCAAAGAACCTAACCAGATGCTAAGGATATCGTGCAATCCATCGTAGTAGCGGATTCTAGTTCGGCTTTGTTGCGAGTTCCAAGATTTCCTTCTCATTTCCGTCACGCCATTTGCGGCAGTTATCATAGTATCGGACCCCCATACGCCGTGCATGCCAACCTCCGTATAAGATAGTGTCCTCTGATAACAGATACTAAACGTGACACATCCTTTTAGCTGTAATCGCAACTGCCTCGTAATCCTACAAGCAGTGTTCGCGGCCCGTCTTTCGTTAGCAATATCGATATTCATTCGCCGAAGTTTATGTGCATATGTGCAAAAGTTTTTTTTTATAAAAATATTGCAATTTTTTAAAATTCATTTCGAAATTTTGAAAAGTTTTGAAAAAGTGTTAAAATACTTTGGAATATAATAAGAAATAAAAACGAAATTTTTGAATGTGCATTCTACATTAAAGACATACATCGATAAAAATCATGTGGAGTTCTTTTTTTTTTTTGAATAGCAAAAAGTTACTATTGAAAAATTTAGTCTCGATGCTTGAAAGATTTTATACAGATAAGTCCCGTATAGGAACTGTGGCCTATTAAGGGCCTTCAATAATAAAATTTCAATAAAATTTGTACGAATTAAGAACAATACTTGTATAAATTAAGAACAATCTTGATGGCAGTTGATGGTTGCCTTATTAAAAATCCGGAATTTTATACTATTTTATACTTAACTTGCTGTGAAGCCTGTCCCTCCCAGGCAGGAAGAAAAATTCCCCGTCCACAGGCAAAAAATCAAAAATGCGGCTACGTTTGGACTTGACTTAGGTGTTTAACTATATGTTTGCCAATTTTCAAAGCTCTGAATATACAAAAAAAGAGGAACACACAAATAAGAAAATTATATTCATAAAAAAATTATCAGTAGTCTATTAAATCAATTTAAAAAATTGTTTAAAAAGTATTTCAATTCAATTAATGTGATAATTGAATCAATAATATTTTAGTTGGTTTCAAATAAAGTATTAATTTAATAAAAAAAATCCTAATTGATGTTTTCGCTTCAAATAAAATAATTTAAACTTGTTGAATTGTTATCAAAGTTCTTCTTGGGATTAAAAAATTAATTAACAAGGTTTCTTTCAAATGTGCTAAATTCCCATTTCATACTATTGAGAAACTGAAATTTATTGTTGAAGGGATAAGCTATTCCTATGCGCATTTCACTGGTTGCTTAGGCCAGATCGTCAGGAAACTTCATCCAAAGATTTTAGAAAAGCTAAAGATATTATACAAATAAAACTGTTAAGCGAATAAGAATTATAATCCTCAGTTTTACCTGTAACAATATCAAAGCTTAAAGAAAAACAACAACAATAAACAGCGAGTTTATCTTTTCTTACAGTCCCGACTACAATTGGTTGATTGTTGTTGGGAAATGTTAAAACCTGAGCTATTAAATTTAATTAAATCCATTAACACATTGTTTGAAACGGCAAAGTTTTTTTAATCATTTTTTAATTTAAATTAAAAATATCATTTATTGAAACAAATATATTTAAATTTTTAAATTTTTACAATTATTACAATTTTTAGTAATTTAGATAATCATTTTGTGATTTGTATGATAGGGCTCATTAATATTTTTTTACATATTAATTAAAACTCATTAACACTATTTTTTACAGGTCACCATTATACTCAAAGACGTTAATGACGAAGCCCCGGTCTTTGTTAGTTCAAATATTACCGAAATTTTAGAAAATATACCCCTTAACACGGTGGTAATGGTGGTCAAAGCTGTTGACAGAGATGAAGGTAAAAATGGCTACATCGAATACCTACTAGATGGAGAACCCTCTGTGCCATTTACATTGGGCCCAGTAGATGGTCTCCTTCGAGTTTCTGGTAAATTGGATAGAGAAATAAGAAGTGCATACATGTTAAATGTAACGGCCAGGGATAGAGGAGAGCCAGCAAAATCTACTCAAAGTCAAATTTATGTTAAAATACTCGACGAAAATGACAATGCCCCAATATTTAATCCCAAACAATACACAGCTTCAGTGGCAGAAAATGCCAGTATTGGTGCCATGGTATTGCAGGTGTCAGCCACTGATGTTGATGAAGGCGCTAATGGTCGTGTGCGCTTTGCCATAGTGGGTGGTGACGATAATCGTGATTTTATGATAAGTGAAGATGCGGGCATAGTCAGAGTTTCTAAAAATCTTAACTATGAACGTAAATCACGTTATGTACTCACAGTGAAAGCTGAAGATTCCGCCGCAGATTTGGGCTTAGCCTACGATAATGAAAAGGGACGCAACAAATTGTCACATTTGTTTGAGAATCGTTATGATTTAGCTGAAATAACAATCATCATTACAGACATTAATGATAATCCACCTACATTTTTGGATTCTCCATACTTAGCGTATGTTATGGAAAATGTTTTGCCACCAAATGGTGGTTATGTCTTAACTGTACAAGCTTATGATGCCGATACGCCACCATTTAATTCTCTAGTACGCTATTTTCTAAAAGAAGGTGATACCGATCTATTTCGTATTAATGCATCGACTGGTGAAATATCACTATTACGCTCTTTAGATCGTGAAGCAAAGGCTGAATATACGTTAACATTGGTAGCCATGGATACGGGTATGTATAATATATAAATATTTTTATTTTTTTTTTTTTTTTTTTGCTAAAACTTTGGCATAGTTGCTTGCAGAAAAAAAATAAAAAAAGGTGATCATAATCTTTAACAACAAGTGTTCATTTAATGTTGCCACAAATATGCATGATTTTTTTTTCAACTTTTTTGAATAAAAATATAAAAAAAATAAGAGGCACACGAAAATTGTTGTAAAGTATGAGTAGTAAAATATTGATGATAATAATCATTTCACTATAAGAAGTTAATTTAGCTTAAGGGGCTTAATTTTTTTAAAGTTATTTTGTTTTGCTCTTTCTCTTTTTTTCTTTTTTTTTGCGTGTACAAGCGGGGAAAAAATGCAAAAATCGTTACACATTGCTTATAGCAAATGATCGATATCAATATTATTTTGAAATATGTTGTTATAGCTCATCAGAATCATGATCATCTTTATCGATAATGATTTGAAAGATGCAAAAAAGCAGCCAAACAAAAATGAGGAAGTATATGCAAAGCAGTCCATCATGTTAATATTTTTCTTTTTTCTTTTTTTGTTGGTATTTTATATGTATAATGTCCTTAATTATTTGAAGATTTTCGTTTAAAAATTATGAGAAATGTTAATCAGTTAGTTGGAAAGGAGATAAAAAGAAATGGTTTGAGGATAGGCTGGATTTAGTATAGAGTTAATATGTTTAAGAATGATAATCTGGATAAATTAGAGCCGAAACCAGGGCAGGGTTTAAAAACTGCAGTTTTTTCTTGTTGCTTTTTGATTTGTTTATACAGCGACTGTTTCCATTTAAGTTTTAAAAGAAGTAAAAGCAAAAGATTTTTATTGGCCAATGACAAATGAAGAAGTGGAAAAAATTGCAGTTTTTCTACTTTGACTGCAGTTGTTTAAAAGTTCAACCATGGTTTCCAGATTTTACAATTTATCGACATCTCGTCGACTTTGGGGTCCGAAAATGATTCATTGACGATTTGAAGATTCAAATGACAAATTTGTTACTTGTTTCCAAAAGTGTTTCTGCATTATTTTATATTTTTAAATAACCTTTTAGCCATTTTCCGTGTGGGCACTTCATAATACAAATTTGGCTTTGGATTCTGGTAATAAATCCATTTCTCAATCATATTTTTAAGAAATGAAACAGGGTTTCAGATAAACAAAGTCGGTGTTTGGTTATCTCTCAGTTCATGAAGTACTCAATTTTCGTATTTTATGAGTACTTTTGGACAATTTTTGATTGTGCTACTAAAATTCTTAAAGATCTTAATCGAGTCACGCCTCTTTTTCTACATTCTTAAGCTTTTGTAATATTTTCGTATGTATGACATCAGGGCTGCCATATTTGAGGATTTTTCGTCATTTTAGCGATTTCTTGTTTCGAAATAAGCAAAGTGCCTATTTGCTGATTTCTTTCTAAAAAAATACGATTTTATTCAGACTTCCAAAAAAAGAAAACTTTTAATGTTGTAGAAGTTACAAATGGAAAGATAAACTTTTATAAAAACGAACTTATACAAATTTTGATAAATTAAATAAGGATAATGTAGGATGTTTGTTAGACGGTTGGTTGACCATACGACTCCTAAAATAATCATCTGGCGAGAAACTATAACAAAATAAAATGTCCCTTTTTTATTTATTTCTTTTTTATACATTTTCTGATACGTACATTTTTTAACCCATTTTTCGCCGACCGGTGATTTTAATAACCAGCATTCACTGCTAATAACTTACAAATAAATCGTAGGGGAACATGGGGTGAAGCTGTGCTGGGTACAGAGTCACTGCAACTTGGAACTTGGTGCACCAAAAAAGTGTTAATCTTGACATGTTTGATGTCTTAAGAATATTTTCAAAAGATTATTTGCACAAATTACAATGTTACACTTTGATTATCTTTCGTCAAACCATCATCGAATGAACCTTTTGCAGTACTCTGCATAAATCATATTTGCAACAATTATACAACGAGCAACTCACGAGTTGTAAGATAATATATACATGAGTCTCATACGATTCTTGCCATGCTTTTTGAAAGACTCTTAAGATAATCTTAACCCACAGCTCAAATGATTCCCACAACGACTAAAGTATGCGTATTTTACTAAGATGGCTGTATCTTATTGTGAAAATAAAGCTCTTGCCGTTCGTATAGGAAAAAGAAATAAAAAACCAACAACAAGAGAATAATGGGTATAATAAAAGGTAGTCGTGGTTTTTTGCTCACATCTCAGTCATTTATTGACTTTAATAGCAAACTTCATCGGAGTACATGCGACATAAATATATATCATCCTTGTCCATCATTTGTGGGTCTTCGCAAAGCCCATTTCAACATAAACACGAACAGACGGACATTGTTAAATCAACTTCGCTATTCATAAGGACCCAGAATATATATACTTTATCGGGTCTGGGATCAATATTGTAAAATTTACAAACGGAATGATAAACTTATACACAAATATTAAGAATTTTAAAATATTATAATCATTTAAAAACACAATTTGAATTTTTCTGGCGAAATTCAAATCGTCTAAATTTAAGCAAATTCAAATGATGTGCGAAAGAATGTTTCACATTCCTTATTATTTCTATTACGATTTTTCTTCAATAAATATTGGATGGCACAAGCAACTATGACTTAAGAATTTGGAAGCAAACGATAGATTTTGGCCTACAATTTTTAAAACAGATTGCAATTAGTTTTATTTTATTATGTACATATTCATGCATAATAAGATCATTTATAGTCGATACTAACTCCAATCTCTCATTCTTTTTCACATTTTTCTTTACGTACGATCCCGGAAATGGAAAAGTTAGGGAAATTGAAAACCCTATTATAAACACTTTCAAAATTCTAAAGAATTGAATGCATTTTTTTAAATTCTTTGATACTTAACTCATTCAAAAAGCAAAAACATTATCATAACTGTATGTAAAGTATTTCGATCAAAACTTATGTTTAATAAATTCATTTGTAACTTAAACCGTTATCTTATTAAACAATCCCTAAAAATGAAAATACAAAGCGCAGAAGTGGTCATCAGGCCCATTATGTGCCATCAGGTTTATGGAAAACAATAAATATTATTAAACAAAATGAAAACCCCTCCAAGTTGTGTTTTTACCAAGCATATTTGTCAAACTTACACTTTAAAATAATAATTAACTTAAAATGAAAACTCACACAAACAATGAAAAAATCATACACTTGCCACACACATACCAATACACTAACAACAACTACTCATACAAAAAAAATATATAGGAGGAGATAAAATTATACTACCAAACACTACACTTGCTAGCAACAAACAACAAAATACTTTTTTTTAGTATATAAAATGAGTAACAAAACTCAAAACAAAACTAAAAAAAAAATCACATGAGCAACTTTTAACAAATTACAGTAATTATCAAAATGTTTTTTAGTTTAAGGGCACAAAAACATAAGCCAAAATCAAAAGAATAAACAACTACATAAAACAAAACAACAACAACAAAAAAGATACATATGCTAAGATAGTGAAAGATATTTTATGAAAGTAGCCGAATTGTATGCAGGTATTATGTTGTGCAAAATGTAGTTGTGTTAGTTAGGAATATATATATGTGTGTGGGGTTGGCTTAAAACCACACCACAGCATTTATAAAAAAAAAAATATAAAATATGAATAATGTAATATTGACAACTAAATGCTCTGTGGTTGGTAACACCCACTTTGATGGAAACTTACAAAATAAGATTGAGTTATCTTTGTTATATTACTCATTCTGTGCTACATAAAAAATGACAAATTTAAAATAAAAAAACTCATAAGAAATGTATTTAATTAAAAAAAAAAACAAAAAACAAAAGAATCAAAATCATCTCTAAGCAAACAAAAGACTTAAGGCACGAACTTGCCTAGATTAACAAGAAATTTGACAATGACAGTACAACCAAATAAATAATAAATAAATATAATACTAAAAATACAAATCTTCTAGCCTTTCTTAAAGAATCTTTAAATAATAATAGAACACAAAAATAAGAAAGAAAAAAAAACGAAATAAACAAAAGAAAGATCATAAAGCATTTAGCCTATTGTTACATGTAATATGTGTTGTAAATTGGTAGTTAAGTTCAGTGTAAAGATGTTTGATTTCTATTTTTGCCACTATAAGCACAACAGTTACAACAGCTAAATAAAAAGTTAAAAGAATACCAAAATAAAAAGAAAACTAAAATAAAACAACCAGAGTAGTTGTTTAAAAAGACATGATGCCAAACTAACTAAAAGGCTACCTTTTGCTTAAAAAAAACGGTGATGCATCTAACTGATGATGATTTTCACGTTTTTCAGTGTGTCTACATTTTGTGGCATGATGACGCTGCGGACGTTTTTTTCCTCTTCTGTGCTGCTTTATTCTGTAACAGTTGTACATTTTGTTGTTACTGCATTGCAAACACCATTCCAATGCGTAGCAATTTCTACAATTTACTTGACTCTTTTTTCATTGTTTTTTTTTCTTAGTTAAAGTTAAAACAACATTTTGATCAAAATTACGCTGTTTTGGAGAAAAAAAAAACAAAATAGCTAGGAAAAAGAGGTGCGTTTTTTTTGTAAGTTTCTAACAAGCTTTTTATTTATCCTAGAATTTTCTAATACACACATGCAGTTTTTTGTTTGTTGGTGAAAAAAGAAAAAAAGTAAACAGAAATCCCACAGAAAAAAATTTCGAACGAGATTTATCACACATGCCAAACCACAGCCACACAGCAAATACTGCATGCTAGTAAAGCATTTCGAGAAGAGGATATGAGCAAAAAAAAATATATAGAAACCTTAACAACCATTTAAACATTTACATTGTGTAGAGGAAAATTCTTGTCTTATGCTAGAGAATTTTTCCTCTTTTTTTAAAGTTTAACAAGCAGTTAGTTCTTTTAGGCATTTTATTTTGAACCCTACACTCAGTATATTAAGCCAGTATCAGCAACAGTGAAAGTTTTGCTTAATCCGAATAAAATTTTTAGTTCAAAATTCAAAGAAAGGGATAAAACTGCGAAGATTTTTGAGGACGAGAATGTCGCTGTTCTCGCAGCATGTTCTTTTGACACGAGTTCAAGCCCCGATTCAGTCAAGAAAATCATCAATGAATTTTATTTCATGTTGTAAAATTCCTTCCTTTATTAAAATAATTTAATGAATATTTAATTTGATGAGCTAAAGCCTGATTTAAAATAAAAACAAAAATAAATATAATAATTAAATTTTTCGTAAATTCATTTGGGTTGTTCACGAAAGGCGGATTATGAGGTTATATGGTTTGATATAAATATCTAAGAATATTTCTTCCACAAAAAAAAAAATCAAACAAATGGTTGTCGTTATATTTGCACCAATTTGTTGTAAAAAATAATACTGTTGTTGTTAATATAACTCAATAACCATATAACCTGATAATCAGCCTTCCGTGAACAGTCCAAAATTTTCTGAAGCGTTTTTAAATTGTACAAAACCAGCGAATTCGTTAATAGTTTAGTTTTTCGTTAATATCAAAAAATGTTTTATGTTTGGGAATAAAAAAACACCATAAAATTTTAAAATAAAATAAAAACACATTTATTTATTTATTTATTTTTATTTATTTATTTATTTAATTTTAAGTTTTACAATCCAAAACAAAGATTAAATCTTATATTAAGTACTGGATAATATACTGGGTATACAAAAAGTGGTTACACATAAAAAAGTATAAAACTATAAAAAATTAAATTTATAAAAAATACAATTTTTGAGTTAAATATAAATATATAATAAACGTTTAAAAACTTTTAAAAAAAATAAAAAATAAAATACATTAAAAATGACTTAAAATAACAAAGTTATAAATAAAAGAATTTTGTTATATAAAATATTTTACACTTGCCTAAAATGTTTAAATATTTCAGTTTTGAATTGCGTTGCATTGTTTATTTTTTGCAAACGAAAGGGTAATTTATTTCAAATTTTAATGGCATTTATATAGAAATGTTGATCAGATATATGAGTTCTGTGTCGAAGTTGCTTAATACGGTTTCCTCTATTTGATCTAAGAAAAGTGATTTTGCATTAATAGATAACATTTATTTAGAAATTGACCGTAAATAATATAAAATAGAATAAACTTTTTAAAATTTTTTTTAAATTGAAGAAACTTGTTAAACAAGTTTTATTCAAAATAATTAATAATATCATATGTGACCTTCTCCGAGAAAAGGGACCTAGTGCGTCAAAGAACGGGTTTGGACTTAAGGGTGGATTGTAGTACATAAAACGGTGTTGAATAAGATAAAATGTGCTTTTCTCAAAACTTCATTTTCGCACACTAGGTCCCTTTTCTCGGAGAAGGTCACATATGAATTATTAATTATTTTGAATAATACTTTTTTAACAAGTTTCTTTAATTTAAAAAAAATTTTTAAGTTTCCTGTTGGAACCACATATCGTCACAAGCAGTCCCTTATCATCTCGCGATATCGAACACAATTCACGGTTACTGCTTGGCCGACCTCATTTTCGAAGAGGTACGGCCTGATTACGCCGCCAGCCCATAAACCGCACTAAACATCACTCTTTGTGGATACATCTGCATTTCAACAATGATTTGTGGATTCTCATTTGCCCAAATGCGGCAATTCTGTTTATTAACGATGCCATTGAGGTGTAAGTGTACCTCGTCGTTGAAGATGAAATGCAAGAAATGCATTTTGATTTGAACGCACATTTTCGTAAAAAACTTCAACAATCCCTCCATAGTTGAATTTGTCACGCACTGAAACAAATAAATGCCGAATAAAGTTGGGGAAATGACTTGATGTTATGATGTGACTCACAAATAACATCGTGCATTATGGTTGGGCACTTTAGTTTTAAAAAAGTAAAAATGTGTTTAATTTAACTATCTTTTGCTCTTAATATTTTTGAAAAAAATTATTCTTGAATTTTAAAACTTTTACTTCTGTATAGAATTCTTGTATTTCACAGGTAAGATTTTATTACAAATTAACGGAAACTACTCTTAAGGGAGTTAATACAACAAGCTATACTCTTAATTATAATGACGACGCGTTGTTATCATTTCGAATATTTTTGTAAATCTAGCAAAATTTAAGTTAATTTTGTAATTTGTTTTTTAGCATTTGTTTAATGGTGAAATTGTTTCAGAGTTCCTCCTTCGTAAGATCTTATTAAGCCAATTTTTTTTAATCCTATGCGCAGAATGTGCTATGAATGTTACATATTTTATATGTTTATTGATGTCTTCGATTATATTGGCATTAAAAATAACCTTTAAGTGTCTTCCAATAACTTTAAGTTTAAATACATCATCCTTGGACAAAAGAATTTGGCAGAGCCGAGATTCGAACTCAGATTGTTAAGAAGAATGTCTCTAGTTATCATCAAATTTCGTTTAGCAGTTGTAAAGAAATTTTAGGTCAAAGTAGAACTAATTATTTTTTTTTAGCATTAAGTATGAAATACGGGATTATTTTGCTTTCATACGCACACCACTATAGAGGAAGGGAAATTATACGCTCGTGCTACTATTTGTAAAACATAAAAATATTGATCATAGGCCCACCTTTAGTAAACCGATGTCCTTCCGTCCGTCCGTAGTCTTGAATCTTGCCCACTTCTACATGTACGTACCATTTAATTTAAAGTTAAAAATGATTTTTACAGACAAGCACAGATTTTTAAGTTGATTCCATTAATAACTGTATTTGTTGTGCGCTCTAGACAACTGAGCTACTGAGTGAATTAGAAGAAATTACTTTATAAAATATTTTAATGCAATGCTGCGAGTAGAGAAAGTCCTCTTAGGAAGTTGTTACAGGCGTAGATGTTGGTAAAGGCTCTATAAAATAAAAATTTTGAGTTAATAGATTGTTGATATGTATATTAAGAATTTATAACGTGGGATAAAAATTGTTATGAAACTTCTCAAAAATACGTAAAGAAATTTGACATTCGTTTCTTTCACCACTTATTGAAATTTTTAAACGATAAGATTTTTTTGTTACCAAATTAGCAAATTAAGAAAATCCGGAAAATTTAAATTTTGTTAAAAAAACAAAATCAAATTTCAAGTGCTTTCTTTTAAACTTTATATAAATCACTCATATTTGTTGTAAAAACTAATTAACTTCGGTACACAGTAGAGCTGGGCAAATTGAAAAAATATATCGATATACATATATTGAATCGATATTTTTTAAGAGTATCGATATTTTTTATTTAAAAAATATCAATATATCGAAAGTATTTTGCTGAAACTATACCCAAATTAAAAAACTTAATATACCTTTGAAGTATAAAACTGGCCTTAAAATTTGAACAGCACCCCAAAAGTAACAACTTTAACTACACCTTTTCCAGTTGTAATTCAGATAGCGTCAATTGTAATTCAGAAAGCGTCAATTGTAATTCAGAAAGCGTCAATTGTAATTCAGATTTGTGAGCTGAAATTCAGAAAGCGTCAATTGTAATTCAGATTAGTCAGTTTTTATTCAGAAAGCGTCAGTTGTAAATCAGATATTGTCAATTGTAATTCAGAAAACGTCAATTGTAAATCAGAAATTGTCAATTGTAATTCAGAATAAAATAAATGTAAAAAAGAAATATCACTAAAAGTTTTGTGGTGAAAAATTATAAACATAAGTAGTAGCCCGTGATTTTTTTTTTTTTTTGCAATACAATTTCTGAATCCATTTAAATATACATATGAACAATGTACATACGTATTTTAAACTTAAAACAGTTTAAAACATAATATTGGCAAACATCAAAAAAAAATGGAACTTAAGGATAATTGTGCAATTTGCCAATCTGTTATGACAAGGAATTCAGTTATACGCTTAATAGGTAATTATTTAGAAGGTAGAATGTTCACTACAAAACAAGTCCACTTTGAACCTGTTAAAATGAACTCTGAGGCAAACAAAAGGAAAAGAGCAGTACTTCACCTTCCAGCATCAAGAGGTCCTAACAAACATTTAATAGGAGCAATTTCAACTACATGAATCGCACACGTGATTACATTAATGCAAAAGTGGCAAGATATGGGTAATCTGCTGGAAGATTTGGTGATTGTTGCTGACAACGCACCTTGTCATTCAAACCTTGAAAGTGTAATCAATAGTACGCCAGCATAGCTTTTGTGGCTCGGACCCTACTCTCCAATGCTAAATCCCATTCAAAATATTTGGTCCAAAGTTAAAGCCTATGCCAAAAGCAACATTCGTATTCCAAACGCTGCAGGTCCTGGCGTGATAGAACAAATATTGGTTTACTTGGAGGAAATTATTGAACGTGCAACAAATACCATAACTGGGGGCGATTGCGCTCGTGCTGTGCAACACTGTACAGTTCACCAAGCTTCTGCGTTATCAATGAATGATATGGCAGTCGGTCGATAATTATAAATAAAAAATACAACTACATAAATATTAGCTCTTTAGTGTACATTTTTTTCTTTTGTTATAATAAAATAAAAATAAATAGTTAATACAAGTTTTTAGCTGTCTGAACAATTTCTGATTTACAATTGATGTTTTCTGAATTACAATTGCCAATTTCTGATTTACAATTGACGCTTTCTGAATTTCAACTGGCTAATCTGAATTACAATTGACGCTTTCTGAATTACAATTGACTTATCTGAATTACAATTGACGCTTTCTGAATTACAACTTACAAATCTGAATTACAATTGACGCTTTCTGAATTGCAATTGACGCTTTCTGAATTACAATTGGAAAAGGTGTAGAAATGTTTTTGATTGTTTTAGTCAAACCTGCAATCATCAGATATGGACATCAGGATTACTCTCTTTTGTATGTGCTCTCCTGTCAATCTGCTTCTTGTATCCGGCACTGCTTCCTATAAATGCCAATCATTTTAGATCTTCGTATTAGTTAAAAAAAACATATGATACATTACAATGATGCCAATTCTTAAAAAAACATACAGTCGGAAAAACGGTTAAAATTTTTAGTTTTTAATGAAGACTGACTTCAAAAAATATCGGAATTCGATAGTCGTATTTCAATATCGATATATTGATATATCGGTATTATTTTTTTTTAAATATCGATATTTTGATATATCGATTTTTTCCCCCATTCCTAGTGCACAGACGAAAAAAGTATGAGAAGACTACCATCGTATTAACCTTTCCACCCTTGATGAAAATATCAAAAACAGTTGTTGAATAATTTGCCACCAGCATCAGAATCAAAATTATTTAATATTAAAGATACATTACGTTTAATGTTGTTAGTTTTTAATTTCTATTTATTATCAAATATCTTTCAAAAGCACACCAATTAAATATAATTAAAGCGCTCCTTAAACAAAATTTTAAGTGTTTTGATTAAAAAGAGTTTTCTCTTTATTTAAGGTGTAATAGTGTAGACACAAATCTAACTGCATTTAGTGATAGCAAACATCTTAAGACTTGTCATAGTGTAAAAGGGGCTTAAAATGTGTGTAAAGATTTGAGTAAAAAAATCTTTAGATTTCATTCTTTTTTTTTCTAGCAAGAAATTTGTTCGTCTTCCCAACGTGGTGCTGCTTAGTGTACCCCAAAAGTCTACAAGAATCATTTATATTTTTCTTGTTGATTTTTTTTAACATTTTGTTGTTACTGTTACTGATTTTTCATCTTTCGCACTTAGACGATTAGTTAAGCTTTAAGCCATAGCAAAGTCCGTCCAACTTACCGTCCGTCTAAATATTTGTAGTGGTTTATGCTGGCTTTATATTATGGCCTCATCATCTATAAGCTGGTTAATCATGCGTCTTGCTGCGTATTGTTAAGATTGTACTTCTTCTTCCTCTTCTGCTTGTATTGTGTATATTCCTTTAACTAAGAATTGATGATGTGGAAATTATTTGGGTTTTTTTTTCAACTCTACCAGTTATAAAGAATTAAGTGTAAGCAAAAATTTTATAGTTTTCTTGAAAACAAAAATATCAAATAAATATATTTAAAGAGAAATTTAATATTTGTGTAGAAATGTTTTAAAAAATATTTTTGCTTTGTTAGTGAAAAAAAATCATTTAATTAAGCCTATGTATGTATGTATATTAATAATGAAATTTATTTCATTTCTTGCCATTCTCTTTAGTATATTTTCCATGAAAATTGCAGTAGTCAACCACATTTGTTAGTAGCAGGAAACCATGAGCATTAACTGTATGTTGTGGTGGTCGGTCTAAATTGAATGGTAATGAACAATTGGTTAAGTGGAAAAAAATGAAACCTTTATACTGTATAGAGAGATGATATAACTGTAACAAAACTGTTAAATAAAGTGTAAAGAAAATATATTGCAATAAGATTATAACACTTGAGTGATTCTTAACAATTGATAATAATTTTAAAAGACTTAAAGGTATAAAAAAAAGTAAATGAAACTATAAATAAAGTAGGAAAAAAAGAATTTTCTAAAAATTGTATATTTTTACCATAACATAATAAAAGAAAGAAGCAAAATAAAATAAAAGAAAAATAGGTAAAATGTCAATTTGGAGCACTTATATAAATTTTTTTTAGATAAAATTACATTAAAAAATTTCTATCTCTGTATCGATCGGTGTTAAATGTCAAAGAAAACTTTATTTTGCATCTGATCAGGATCTTTTCTTATAGCTTTACACATCAGGATGAGATTTTGCTTGTTTCATTAATCTCCTCTATTCTGCTCTGTTTTCGGGTTTCTGTTACTAGTTATGGATATTAATGAGACATTAGAAGACCTACGTCCTTCTTTCTGGTTCTTGGCCACCCTCTTCGTCTAGAGCATCTGATGTTGTGGTTAAGCTTCGCCTTCTTCGATCTGCCGTTATTTGGAGACGCATTTCTATGGAAAGATGTTTTTTTGCCCAAAGTACACTCAAATTACTATGGCTAACTGTTCTTTTATACTATCTTACACACTATTATCATTTTTAAGAAGGTCACCCTTCGAACTTGTAATCTTAAATTTGAAAAGAGTATGCGCTGATTATTTCATGTATTTTGTCTCTCGTTTATTAATTGTAAGGCCCAAACTTTTTGCTAATTTTTTAATATTTGTGAACAATTCCTCCATGCAGCGGATATTTCTTGACACAATCGTAATGTCATACGCATTGGCTATAGTTAGACCAGATCTGGTTAAAAACTGTCAAAGAGAGGGAGTCACCTTATTTTGCTCCACTTTTTATATAGAAGGCGTCGGTTTTTTATTTCTTATTTGCTAAATTATAATGTTAGCAGTAGTGCTCATCTGATCAGGATACGTGTCGTAATGGAAGATATTTGAATGAAACTAAGGAAGTAAATTTGTTTAATCAAAAAACGCATCCTATTCAAATTCCTTCTACAAATGATAACTATGAGTAGACACATCAAGCTTGTCAACAACGTGCAAATCGCAATTTAGTGTATACATTAAAAAAAAAGACTTTTTAGGTTAGTCGAATTTGGTCCGTTTTCCATGGCTTCTTCTAGCAGCCATACAAACGATCACCTGGAATTGTTAAAACAATATGACAAAAAGTGGCGCATATGCTTCTTCTGTTCCAAGGATTAATACTATTAAAATGGCATATAAAATAATTTCATATAGCCTTTATATTAGTCGTCACAATGTTGGGAAAGATTTAAGTAGGTAGCTTACCTCACAGTGAACTTCGCACCATGTAACAAACAATGCGTTTACCAGCCGCCCCCATGTGTGAGAGCAAGAAGCACAAAACAGGTAGAAATTTGAGTATATAACTCTACTGAATTATAAACATGCTCCTTGTTCTGGAGCTTGAGCAATCCAATCTCCGCTACGGTTTTAAAGCTAACAGCATCTGTTGAAATAGCAACAGTGCCCAGGGAGGTCCCTTCAAGATAGGTAATCAGCCTGTTGACTTTTTCAGATACCCTAAAACCAATTTTATTTTCCAGGGGCTGCTACCTCCGTGGTAACAAAAAGGAGCTCTATCCAGCCCTAATCCCAAGATAAAAAAAATGTCTCCCAAAATACCCTCGGGGGAGAAGTGGTCACAATTTAAAAAAATTGGTATACAAATTCCAATTTTGATAAGTCCGGTTTTTTGCAATAAATATATTCCATAAATTTTTTGGACGCTGATGGCAAATTCATTAAATAATTTGAGATTAATTCGTTAAACTAGTTATCGAAAATCTGATGAAAAAATTCCATCTCTAATTATTTTGCTATCTGACGTTTGGTGTCTATATAAACATATTAAAAAAATTCATTTATAAGTGTATTTTTGGAAAATTAAAAGTTAAAAATAAACAAAGGCCCAATTTTCAGGATAGTATTTAAATATATACATATTAAGTTAATTTTCATATAAAGTTAAATCGTATTTAAATCCAGATTGATTTTTTGAGTTCTATTTAATGTCTTATTTAAATAAGATAAAATTATGGTAGCACTATTCAATACAAAAAAATATCACAAAAAGTCTAATTATTTACAAGGTGGTCTCAAAAACAGCTGACTGTTATTGCTTTGTTGTTGTATTGTTGTGATATTGAGGCCCCCTTGATAAGTTATTACAATGGAAACTTAAGTTGAAATTAAATATACCACATCGGTGAATTTAGTTTAATTTAAGTATTTACACCCGTATTTAAAACAAAACTTTTGTTACTGTATATCCCCTAATTAAGGATTTCTTATTCAAAACACGTTTAAATAAACTATGATTATCAAATGATCAAAGACTTTTTAACTCCTGATTAACTACTGTCAATTTATTTCTATCAATTGAATTTAACTAAAACAGAGATGTACAAATTTCTCTTAATCGGGCGATTTAAAAGTGCTTTGAATAACCTCATGACTAAATGGTGATTAAGCTAAATTAACATTTTAGTTGCTTACTCGATGAGCGGAGTATAGTCGGAGTACACAAATTTTCGTTTTGAATACGGTTGTTAGTGAACAAGAGAATTTTGTATTTGAAATGATTTTAAACATAAATGTGTTTTAATATCACTCCTGAAAATTGGCCATAAGAGTAAAGTATTCATCCTGATATCTTAAGTTGTTCAAGTGTTCGCAGTGGGCATTTGGCCGAAGTCTTAAATTAATTTGTTGTACTCAGGTGTTTGAAAAACTTTTGATGGACTAGTTTGAAAACTAAATTTTAACAATTAAAAATAAAATTTGCGTCCATAACTTTTTGTAAATGCATATTTTAACTAAACGTATTATCAAATATATATTTACAGCAGAGTCCCGATAATTTGTAATCTAAGGGACCGACTAATTTTTACGAGTTAGAGGAGTTTTCGAAATAAATAGTTTTCGCTTCAGCGAGGTTGAAATAGGGGTTTGAATAAGTTGCTAAAATGATTACCCTTTTCCCAAAAAATATAATGTTTTATGCATGTTTTTCTGTAAAATTTTAACGTCACACTCTTCGGGAAAACTAAAACCAAGCGGCTATTGTAAATACATTTGTAAAAAAACATCGCCCTTATAATTTTTTTCAAAACATATGGGGTTTTGTAACGAAAAGAAGCTGCTTACGAGTGAATACAATTGGAAGGAGTCGCTTTAGACTTTGAATTACAAAAAATACGAATTTTGCAAATTAAAGAGTTTTTTTTCAGCAGACCAGGCTTTTATTTCGAATTATTGATGTTTTTAAATTAACGGGGTTTGACTGTATATTCTAACTAAAATTTATTTTACTTTCATATAAGTCGTCGCACAATTGACCGACTATACTTTCTTACTTGGACCACCACAAATATATGTTAGATAAGGTTATTAAGATTCTTTTGCTAATCCATCTGATATTGGCACAATTAAATATATGTATATCATTTGCATCCGTATGAATAGTCCATCAGAACTAGGTTTGTTTAGGAAATGTAAAATTCTTTCCTCTTTATGTAAAATAATATGACTTGAACCATATTTCATCTAACGAAATATTTAGACAAATTGTGCCCACCAATTTTTCAAACCACATGAAAACAAACTAGAATTAAAGTTCTATTTTTAGTTATAGAACTAGTTGAAATATTTTGCCAAAGATTTCAATCTTTCCCATTAATCTTTGTAAATACTTTCACACACGTTGCATGAAGATGCGATTAAATAAATCCTTAGTAATAGATATAAATATTAGTACCAACAAGATTTTCTAGCCAAAGTAGATAAAGACAAAAAAAAATCACACACTTAAATGTTGCATTAAAATAACCAGTTAATTTTCGAAAACTTTGTCAGGAAATTTTTGTTTGCTGACAAAAAACACTTATTTTTAATTGTATTAAAATAAATGTAGCGTTAAGTAATTTTGTTGAAACATTTTGTGTGGGATACCCGTTTTTTTGAAAAGTAAATTTTTAAGTTCTTTTTTTTTAAATAAATTAAAGTTGTATACTCAAGGGATTAATGTAATTAATCTTTTCTTTATGCAGTTTTTTTTTAGTTGAAAGTTAAAGTGTTAAGCTTTGAATAATTGCCGCATTTACGAAAGACAAAAGTTTTTGTACAAAAAAAAAAAAAAAATTGATAGCAGGAAATGCAAACAGTACCTTGTAAATTATGGCTAGAAAATTCACTTAAATTTTGTTACTTATGTAAGGAAACTTTGTTTAAAAGTTTCTTTATAAGGTTTGTAATTAATAGGAAATTTTTTTCACAATTAAACATACAGACTTTTTATTCTTTAATGTTTAATGTTTTAATAATTTAAGCAGCTGTCTTAAGTCTTTCGATTTCTTAAACTTAAGTTTTTCTTCTTATTTACTAATCTTATTTATGTAGATGAGGCCAATGTAGATAATTATATAGAAGGTCATACGAACCGCAACTCCGGAGGACCTTTTGTGCTGCCTGTGTATCTCAACATAGTTCAGGTTAAGGCTTTATTATCACCCTGCCTGGTGAAAGCTCATAAATTTCAATTGGGCTCATCATTTGCCCTTAAGCTTAAAGGCAAGCCCGTTTGGAACTCAAATGTAAAAGTATAAGCTATTATATTTATGCTGTTTAAAGTCTTTTTTTCGAAAAAATTCAAACCGACTTCCACAAATTTCAATGTAAATTTATACCGGTAAACTTATAAACCAAAATTTATCGAATTATATTCAAAATTGCAAATCTTTATCTTAATCGCAAGCTTAACATGTCTAATCCATGAAATCGTTTGCATAGAAGCTAGACGTCATGACGACTTTGGGTCGAAATAAAAGGCGATGTAACAAAGTTTACTGAACTATTTTTTTTAATCTCGAGGTATACCTCGGTTAGAAGATAAGCGTGGACCAAACAGATGAACCGTACCGTATTTTTCCACAAACAGAACATATTTAATACAAAAATGAACCGTACCGTATTTTTCCACAAACAGAACATATTCAATACAAAAATAAAAAAATATACTTATTTGTGCTTGTGAACTTTAACACAAACAAAACACGGTACAAAACGATGGTGAGCCGACAAACAAAAACAAAGTTCCGATATTCCGTGAAGTGTTTTTTTAGCGTACGCGTTCATTATTTTCATGCGTGCTCTTTAAAATGCAATATCATTCATAAAAAATGCAAAAAAAACAAACACGTTCATAAAAGTTCACTATACGTTCACTATAAAAATACAAAACATGTATGCAAAAGAACACTACACGAATGATAAACCAAGCTTACAATAGTTGTGTACCATATTTTGTCTGTGTACAAATCCATATGCACGAAAAGAAATTTAAAATTTAAAAAAAAAACACTACGTTAGTGTAAATTTTTTCAAACTCGGCTCCAAACAACTTATTAAATGATTAGTTTTCATCCAATCGTAATTAGAGGTATATAATATTAAAGGAGGTTGGACGCAGAATATAAACAAGTTCTATTATGATTTGATGTTTTGTCTAAATCTACCGTCACACTTATTAAATATTTGACCAAATAAGCGTCACACTAATCTTGTTAAAAGTTAGTCAGATTTAACAATGTCTTAACATCACAAAATAAACTTATTATACTACTAGACATAGCAAAAGACTGTTTTTTGTGAAGATTCGGTTTTTTTCGTCAAATATTTGACAAGTGTGACCGTAGCTTAACTTAAATATGTATTTTTTGTAATAATCTGGATAATAATTCCCACATTTTTTTTTTTTTTTTTTTTGTAAAAATTAAACATACAATATATTGCTTTAGCTATTGAAGTAATTCAAGAGGTAGATTTCATAAGCTTTAACATTTTCAAATTGATTTTTGTTTGAATTGTTGTTGATTTAAATTTTCTTGAAAAAAAATACCAAACATAAATTATACAATTTCATCACCAAATATTTCTAAGAAAATTTTCTAATAAATCTTGCTTAAACTGACATTAAATATTTTTCTATTTATTTAAACAAAAAAAAAGCAACAAAATAATGAACAAAGAAAAAAAACAAATTTAAAACGTTTACTTTTCAGCAGCTCATAAATTTACATAAATCTTTTTAGATTTTTTTTTTTTTTTTTGCTTTATTGTAAAAGTTAATATTTTTAAATAACTGCTATTTACTAACAACTACTTAAAGTTTTTTTTCTGTTGTATTTAAATAATTTTCACACATTTGTTTATTGCTCTATGAGCTTATGTAAGCCAAAGCCAAATGATACTTTTAAATCTTTACCGCCGCCTTATTTTATAAAAACGTATATTAAATATAAATTTTCTAGTTTTTTTAGTTTCTTTGCAGCAAATAAAAAAACGAAAAAATTCGGCAGCTTTTTTTGGGTAAAGATTTTCATCAAAAATCTTTTTTTTTTTGTTATTTTTTCTTTGGAATGAAAAAAAAACTAGTATTTCATAATAATGATCATATGTGGTTAATACAGTATACAAACAACATGGTTACCATTTATTTCTAACTGCCACTGCCAAAAGTTATGTTAGTTATCAATAGTTGGGGTTTTCTTTTATTTTTGGAATTTTTTTTGTTTTGTATTTAAAAACAATTTATGGTTTAAATACGTTGTAGTAACAACATTTAAAACAGCAGCTGTTTTAAGTATACATATTTACTGCTGGTAGTTTGGTAACTTAAGCAAGCATTAAGAGTGGTGGCACCAACTCCACCATCTCCATTACCAGTGCCAGCCACCACAACCACCTTTATTTTCTAGCAAAAAGAAACCGTATATTTAGTAAATTTATCTGAAGTATATGTCTTGTGTTACCTTCATCAAATGAAACCATCATCATCATCAAAAACCCATAAATTGTTAAACAATTTAATATAAAACTAACTGTTGTTTAAATATTATGATAACTTTAACAACCGTTAAATTTTTATGTTGTTGCTTTTTTTTTTGTTTTTATATATTTTGTTTTTCCTTTTTTTCATAAATTGCATAAACTTAGTTTTTTTCTAATATAAATTGAAAATTTAATACAACGATTTAACAGTGACATTTTATCTGTGGTTGCTGTGATAATTATTCCCACACCTTATTTATAGTTGGAATTTAGTTTATATACAAATTTGTAGTCATTTGATTAAAAACCTGTCAGAATTTTTCTTTTAATTTATTTTAATAAATTTAAAATTTATATTAAACAAAGAATGAGATGACAGCATTTAATTATTTTTCAACGGGAAAAGAATTCTTTATATTACCGTATAAAGACAAAGACAGAGTTCTTTGATTAACTTCACCGAGAAAATAAATTTTGTAGGGTTGGGTGATTTTGTGGTTTATATGGGATTTGTAAGTCCAATCTTTTAAAAAATTTCACATCACACAGGATTACACAAAGCAACAAAACTAAATTTTTGTTGTGCGGCCTTGACCTTGCAAAGTTTTACTAATTTTGAGGTTGCTTATTTTAAATCGAGACATACCGTAATGTCCATTATGTTCACTACATATATTGGAATAACTTGAAATCGGTTCACCATATTCAGTTAAAAAAATCCTAAACTCGGCAATAATATTTTCTTTAAGCCGTGCTAACATTGTTTATAAATTTGCTCAGTAGTTTCAGAGATATCGTTGAAGTTTTGAAAAAAATAACAATTTAAAAAAAACGATTTTTTCCCCGGTAATGGCTCGATATTGTTTGATCAAATGCAGATCTTAGATGTGTCAACTTTAAAAGTTAAATTAAATTTGAACACTAAGTTGAAAGTTCAAAACGCAATATTGCACAAATTTAAATCAAACATTCGGAAGAAATAGTCAACAGATCATAAGAAAGAAGACGTATTTCTCGAAAACAATTATTCTGAGCAGGAAGAAATATTTGTGAGACGTATTACACCACTGCTTAGGCCTGGAGAACCATCTAAATTATTATTATTGCCCATTAAGTTGTTGTTGGAGGTGGTCGCAGAAGTGCAGTTAATAAATTGTCTAGAAAGATTTGCAACTAAGGCATTTTTAATCAGCTTCTTTAACAGAGAATAATAACAAGCTTCTCTTTGCCTTTCAATCCAAACGTTTGCGACAAGCCTTCAGAGAGTGACGAAGATGAAAATTAGTTTTTACGCAGTAAAAATCAAAACAATTTTTTTGTTTTTTTTATTTAATTTAAAAGTCTAGGGACAAATTCCTTACAGACTATCTTAGTGTATTAATATAATAACTTATTTATTTAAGCAAAGAAAGAAAGATTAGAATAAACATTATTGATTTAAATACAATATGATATTGCTTTTCATGATATTTATGTTCAGAGAATAGTCGATAAATTTATACATTTCATTGAAATAGCTGCATAATTTTCTTATTGGATCTGACATCGCAAAGTTTGTTCGGCAGGGCCTGACATACAGAGGGTTGAAAAAACGAAGTGAACGTCGAAGAATAATAAAAGCAACGTTACTCAATAAAAATTCGGAATGTGTACTACCATTTATAAGATTAAACATAAAAGATATATTTAGCATCATTCGCCGGCTTTTCAACGTTGGTAAATTTATTTCTGCTAGTCTTGTTGAATATGAAGGTAATACCAGGCATCCTCTATAATCAATTCTTACGCAAAAAATAAGAAATTTTGAACTGATTCGATACGATCATTGTGAATATTATAGATCGGGTGCCAAATAATGCTGCCGTAATCCAAAATTGGTCTGACGAGCGAAGTAAAAAGACTTTTTGTGGTTAAGGGATCGTTGAATTCCTTTGCCCATCTTTTAATAAAAGCCAGAACACGGCGGGGTTTTCTGACAGTTATCGTTATATGTTGAATAAAGTCAAGTTTTTTGTCTTCCAATATTCCCAAATCCATTATTTCACTAACATATTGTAAAGTACAGCCATCAAGAACGTAGGCTTAAGCACACTTTTTCACTCTAGAAAATTGCATATGTTTGCATTTATTTAAATTTAGTTTCATCAGGTTAAGCTTACACCATTTATCAAAAAAGTATCCAGGTCATTTTGTAGATGTTGTTGATCACAAGGAAGTTTTACAGTCAAAAATAAATTTACGTTGTCTGCATACATCAATACATTACAATGTTGAATTGCTTCAGGCTAATTATTAATAAAAAGAAGGAACAAAATTTGACCAATGTGGCTACCCTGAGGTACCACAGATGTTACATTGATTTTTTCCGAAACTGCAGTATTAAATTTTACAGATTGAGTTCTACATGACAAATATGATTTGATCCAGCTCAGGAAGTTACTATTGAAGCCCATTACGTCCAGTTTTTTCAACAATAGCGTATGATTAACTTTAACGAAAGCCTTACTGAAATCAGTGTAAATAACTTCCGTATGGTATCCGTTGGCAAAATCTCTATTAACTAACGTTATTAAATGGAGAATGTTAGTCATAGTAGAGAATCCTTTCCGAAAGCCATGTTGACGTGGTGACAATAAGTCAGAAACTTGATGAGTGAGGCAATTCATTAAACATTTTTCAAAAAGTTTTGGAATATCACTTAGTTTGGCTATACCTCTGTAATTGCATATATCCGATTTATTTCCTGATTTAAACAATGGAATAATATATGAATCTTTCCAAACTTTCGGAAAGTAACCACAATTTAAAGAAGCGTTAAAGATGATAGATAAAGGTGTCGCCAAAGCAGTTGCGCAATTTTTTAAAACACAACTTGGTATGCCATCTGGACCACTAAAAGACGATGACAGCGTTTTTTAAACAGAGTTGAATGTGAGAGGTAGTGATAGTAAAAGCAGATTTATTTCAGTTAAAAATTATATTGTTAGGGTAGATTTTACTAGCATCATACAGAGCTTCGGAATATGTAGACGCAAAGAAGTCGGCAAACATATTGCTGATTTTTAATTCATCACTGGACTCGGAACTTAGTTATTTCATGACATTTGGAAATCCTGTGGATTTCCTTTTGGTATTAACAAACTTTTTGCTAAATAATTATTAGGTTTTCTGCACCTTGAACGCCCGTAGTAAAAAACCAAACAAAACATTCAGTTTAACGTTGATTTTTCGTTCAGTTTTTTACTGACCGAGTTCAGCTTTAGCGAAATTGATTTTTTTGTCAGTTTTGCTAAGATTTTTCTAATAATACACTTTGCATATAATATTTTATATACATTTTTAATATTATTCGAATGTGTATTCTAAGTCATATTACAATCCTCAAAAGCTTTAATACTTTAATAGTCCTATTCCTTCAATATTTTCCAGAAATATTTTCTATGCAATAATATTTTATAATATCGAAGAAGAATTTTACTTAACTTTGCATTAAGTTTTTTTAAACCTACATTCCGAAAATAATTAATTATTTAACTGAACAAAGCTAAACAAAACGTTCTAATTCTAATTATAAAACTTTAATCGATAGTTTTGACTACAGCCAGCTGAACATCGCGTAACAAATAATAAAATATGCGTTTAGAGCTAAGAGTTTTAAACTTAAATGTAACTTTAAAGGAATGTAGTAAATATGACAATAGCGTTTAGTTCGACTTTTTCTAAATGTTGTGTTCAGCTTATCTAATTTTTTCTCTGTATTAAATACAACAAAAAAGTTCCATAACACTGAGGCTTCATCTTATTTAAACAAAATTTGTGGGTCATTCTTTATGGCTTGCCTCAAGAAATTTTCTAACTTGCTGCAGTATTGATCAGCAACGATGGTGACTGCATTACTTACTATATATATCTTTTTTCTTTTTATTTAATCCGACACTCAGGGGATGCCCCCTACTAACGCGATACATTGTGTTGCCATTACGGATATAGATTATGATAAGAAGGAAAGTGGGAGTAGTTTGTGTGGACATTTAATTTTTACTTTTTCAAATTGTCTATTTCGCACGCGACTTTTTCGATCGAGAAACGAATTTTCCCTGTAATGCGTTGTGCGATACATTGGACAGTCGACAACGAACGGATGTGATCTGCTAGAAAGGCAGTACTACGGGCACGGACCTGCTTCTCAGGGATGAGTTCACCCATCTCAGCTGAACACTTACCGTGGTAATATCGGTAGAAAAAAACGCACAACCCACACGCAGAGAAAAAACATGGTTGAAGTATAGTCCAAAAAAGCATATTATGGTCCCCGCAAAGGAAAAAAACAAACTATTCTTGCTTTTAACATTATTTTTATCACAAATAATAATATTTAGTTTCTATTTAACAATAAAAAGTGTTCTCCTAACATTACACTTCAAATATGGTGAAATTTAACAATATAATTTTTTAATAAAATAAAACTACAACCATACACTTAAACATATTATGATCTCTTTAATCCTATAATTGTCACCGGCAACCATATTATGGTTAAATTAATCCATCAAAAAGCCATAACCATATTATGGGGGTCTCCAACCATTTTATGGTTAATATGTAATAACAATAATAATATTTTAAAACATTGTATTTTTACTTTTAAATTTAAAATAATATGTTTAAAACTACAATATTATGTTCGTTTTGCTCTCTACAATAGTTGAATACTTTTCAAATACATACATACTTTCTTGGTGTGCATAAAATTCGCATTCATTTTATTTTAATAAAACATAAACCAAAAAAAAACTTGACACTTTCTAAACAAATTGAAAAAATAGTTGAAATAAATAACCATAATATGGTTTACTTTGACCATATTATTGTTAATTGTGATCATAATATGGTTACTTTTGTGCAAATTCTGGAAACATTTGGCCATATTATAGTTAATTTTGAACCTAAAATGATTACTTTTGACCATTATTATGGTTAATATTGACCAAAATATGTTTAATTTTGAACAAATTATGGTTATTTTGTACCATATTATGGTTGATTTCGGGAAAACTTTTTTAATTTTGACCATATTTAATCATAATATGGAAACCTGCAAACATAAACATTGTTAAAATGCAAACATAGCATTTTGCTCTTAGAATATGGTTACCTCCAACCATATTTTTTCTACGTGCATATTCCGACGATGCTCCGATGAGTCAGTAGAGCTGGATTCCCTACTGTCATTGATGAGCTTTAACGCACTCCTTTGCAACCGATCTAGAAGCTTTAAGATTGAAGAACCTGCCCAGATCGGTCGGATAAAAGGGGTATATATAGTAAGAAGATCAGACGGAGTGAAGTAGTTCTTGCGACGTTTTAAAAAAAATTTGCCACCAGTTCAACTGAACCCAATTCTAGAAATACATAATTCATCATATACATTTTTTCTTAGTTATATTTCGCCTTGCTAAGCTTTTTCCCTATTTTACATATAAAATATTTCTTCTATGTCTAAAACTT
The DNA here is from genome assembly GCA_949318255.1 of Pollenia labialis. Classification (NCBI taxonomy): domain Eukaryota; kingdom Metazoa; phylum Arthropoda; class Insecta; order Diptera; family Polleniidae; genus Pollenia; species Pollenia labialis. Next base: position 118,196,381 of record OX439141.1, read on the forward strand.
TTTAAACATTTTACAAGCAAAATGGCGCATGATTTGAATTTTTTTATACTAATGAACTAAAAACAACAACAAAATTAATAATAAAAAAAAACATTCTATTGGCTGGTTAGTTTACTGGCTGCTTTCTGATGTCTTTGTCAGTTGTCAACAGAGTAAACAATAAACTATAAGCGCCATCATAATTTACGCCAACTTAAAGACAAGAAAAAATTTAGTAATATCAAAAAAAAATTGTACACACACTGACAAGCAACCATTCATAATTCTTTATAAATACATGCATAAGCACAAATACCGTCTGTCTGTATGTCTGTCTTTCGCCCGGTCAGTCTATCTTATCCACAGCAAGTCGGTAAGTAAATGTAAAGTTAAAAACGTAAACATAATTACAATTCATCACCATCATAGATATAAAAGTTATAAAAAAAATGGCAAGACGACGACGCCATAGTTTATAATTCTGTTGCTTTCATATGACGACTTTCATGGATTCATACAATATTTTTGTACATAAATAAATACAAGTCTATGTAAAAGCCAATAAAGCGCTAAACAAAAACAAAAAGAGCAAACTTGGTAAGAAATTTTCTTTTCTTTTAAGCTGTGTTGGGAAACATGTGTAAAAAATAAGTGTTGATATGTGCGTGTGTATTTGTGTTTAAGTATTTTAATTTTTTTCTGTCTTCTTTATTCTGTTTAAGATATTCTCATCATAAGACAAAATAAAAGCAAAAGAAACAGAAACAGAAACATAAATAAAAAGTCCAGAAACATGTTGGCTTCTGTTATCCGCATAATGATTTTTATACATAAGCAATTGGGTTGGGCTTCTGCTGTAATTATCAATTGAGGGGAACATTTTACACATGTGTATGCGTTTTGTACGTACCTGTGCTTATGCTAAATGTAACAATATGCGAGTGTTTGCTTATATGTTAAATATTATTTTAAATACATTTATATGTTGGTGGGCTGGTCTTTCATAAAGTCAAAACAAAAGTTGACATATAGAGTGATAAGCCAAAAAGACTTCTTGATGAGAAGAATCATTTTAAAACTACTGAAGATGTGTAGTTAAGGAAAAAAAAATAGTTGTCAAAATTACAAAAAGAGCTCTTTTTTGAAAGGTAGTATGAGAATGAAATATAACTACATACATATATTAACTATATAAAGTTTTAAGACTTACAGTTAACAAGTTTAAATGATTTTACCAAAAGACTGAAGACAAAAACTTTAACTTTTGTAATAAGTTATAAAATAAATACACATACAGTTTATTCATAAAATTAAAATTCTTCTTAAGGCATTTGTTAAGATTTTGGTCATATATTACCATTAGATTTCCTGATTTTAATAGCATTCTTCATGATTTTTTTGCGTTATAATTAGAACAAATGTGTAATATTAATTTTTGGAATTTATAGTTTAGTTTATATAGATATGTATTTAAAATTGTATGGCTTACTAATGACTGGTGAAAATGGTGGAAATTGTTTTAATACAAATAAATATGATTATCAGATTCGTACAAGACATTACGGATGTTCATAAGTATATTGCTTGTGCCAGTATTTAAATTGCATGCAGAGATTTTTGTACATAAAAATTGGAAATTTTGCACAACAAAACAAAATTGTATTAATGGACAAAAAAATTATGAACTCCTAAAAATAACTTTAATAACACTGGGGAACAGTCATTTTGCGGCCTGGAACTTTATTGCAAATTTTTACTATTTTAAGGTCGCTGATTTCAAATCAAATCTCCATTTTTCTCTATCAGCGTGACTTTGCGAGATATACCGTTATGTCCAAACTTAAGGCACTTTTACAACATATATTGGAATAACTTGAAAACCGTTCACCATTTTATATTAAAAATAAAAAAAAATTCAAAATTTGACAACAATATTATCTTTAATCCGTGCTTACATTGGTTTTTAATTTCCCTAATAGTTTAAGAGATATCGTTAAAGTTTTGAAAAAAAAGAACAATTTAAAAAAAAAATTTTTGTTCTTTAAATATTCATAAAAAAATTAAACTGCGAAAAAAATCACAGTTTTGGTTTAAAAACATTTAATTAAACATATTTTGAATGAAATGTGCTTTATTTCATTGCATAACTTATGATTTTGTTCCCAATTTACTGAGAAAAATTAATTGATAAAAATAGCGATTTCCGTACAAAAATAAAATTTTTTTAATATGTGTGTGTCTGCTGCTGTTCTATTTTATTTATGGACGTTTTTTTCCTTCACATAAAAATGAGGTACCTGCACTTAATTGTTAATAAAAGCGAAACGCTTTCATCGATTTTTATGATCTCTGTCTGTCTGTCTGTCTGTCTGTCTGTCTGTTTTGTATTTTCCATGATTTTTATAAATACGAAATTTTTAATTTTTTTTTTCTATTTTATTTTATTTTATTTTACGTAAACAGCCATTTTTTGGTGATTTTCAAAAATGTCTTATTTCAAATAAAATATAATTTTCTGACTTTTCTGAAAAATTATACAAATCTTTCTAAAGCATATAAAAACACACGGAATCAGTTTTGTAATAAAATCTGATAATTTCTTTTAAGAATGCTTGCTTAGAGTAAGTCTTTTGAAACATCCAGTAGCACTTTTGTATGGGTATGAATTAGTGAAGCCGTTGGGATAAATTTGTTACATTTTTCGTAAGTTTTTAAGGCCCGACGTAATATGTATAAATTTGTTATATTTGGCCAAATTTTTGTAACTTTATGTGTATGGCACAGAGCGAAGAAAAATTTTAAAAAAAGTACTTGATTCATTAATAAAAAAAAAGGAAATGGCCATTTTAAGAGCAGTTTTAAGTTTTAAGCTCGATTACTTTTTACCTTTTCAAAAAATGATGTAAGAGTCTTAGCTCAAACGCTGCTTTTAGGTCTAAAACAAGTACCGGATACAATTTAATTTTATTGATTTTATTGATCATAAAGAGAGTATTAATTCAAAAAATATCTTATTATGGTTGAAAGATTTAGCACAGCCGAATATAATACTCCAACTTGCTAAACTTACGTTTTTCAGTTGTTAAAATATGAATTTGTTGTCTTGTTATCGTCACTAAAATATGGAATAAATTATTTGTTCAACATAAATCAAATAAATTTACTATTGATTTAAGGAATATTTCAAAATGTAACTTTTGACGAAAAACGTATTTTTTGAAGGAAAAGCCTTAATTTTTTATTCCTTCCCTGGCAAAACTGGCATAAATGCAAAATTCATTTCCTGTTATTACACAAAAAATATGGCTCATATTTTTTTTAATATTTTATAATCAAAGAAAAAACAAAATAGTCTACACTCACAATATTCTGTACATAAAAATTACTGAATGAAGCTATAATATTAAATAAATAAAAATTCAGTTAAAAACCGGTCTACTTATTTTTCATTTTTTTAAACGAAAAATTCATTTAATTTTTACTGTCAAAAATTCAATCCCATGTTCCGTAAAAACAAAAGAATTTTGAGTTATTTTATATAAATTAAATATCAAAAAATTAACTTAATTTTCTAATGGGAGACAGAGAGAATATTATTATTTAATTACCGCGTTACACAAGTTTGTTTTACTTTTGTTGAACTGACTCCGTTGTTTACAGAAGAACTCTCAATTATAAGACACCAGTACCGATATGGTTTTGCTATTATTTTACTTTAAAAATTTGATGTATTTAATTAAATAATTTTAGCAAATAGGAAATAGGAAATAAAATGGAAATTTTTTACACAAAACAAGCAAATTGTTTTTATAGATGATTAAAAATTTATTTTTGGTAGTTAAATTATATAAAATAATTGAATATTCAATGTTTTTACGGAATTCCCGGTTGAATTTTTTACAGTAAAAATTAAATGAACTTTTCTTTATTTTAAATTACAATTTCATTTAATTTTACATAAAGAAGAATTTAACTTAATCAACGGACAATATTAACTGCAACTCAAAATCCGTATTAATATGCACTTGGTTTTTGAATAGAATCGGCTAAAAATTAATTTGCTTGGAATTTTAAATATTTATTTATCTTAAATAAACAACAGTTCGTTACTGTAATAATTTTGTGAGTGTATTATTCAACAATTAAATAAAAGCATAAAAAGATTAAAAAATATTTTCACTTTTACAACTATAACTGAGCTACCTAAATCAGCGAGGGTTTTTTATGTCAAAACTTCAAATTTTCTTGCCGCTTTTACGAAACAAACTTTTAGAACGCGAATTCAACACCACCCGGCTGGAAAATCTTATTTGCCGATTGTTTTTTTGAAAATGTATTGAAATATAATTTTAATGTTAAAAAACGCTTGCCACTCGTGTTTAAGTAGCTCAGTTAGACAGACATTTGTCAACCATTTTTTTAAATATGTTTTATTTGTCCAAATCACGAGCTCGTACTCGTCTTATTCGTTGTATAATCGTTGTTTTTTTTTTCTCATTCTAAATTGTTGTCTCATTCAGGGTCATTAGGATTTTTTCTTCAAACATCGTCAAAAGTTTTAACAAAATTCGTCAAAATCGTCACGAACATTAAAAAAAATCGTCAACAAATCGTCAAATATTTACATTTTACAAATTAGAGACAATTCATTGCATTGATTTTTACAAAAATATAAATTTTTAGCAAAAAAATTCTATTTATGATGAAGAAAGTGATATGGTTAAGTTTTATCGATTTATTTCAGAAAAATATCTATCATTTGAAAAGAAATATGTACATAAAAAAAAACTATACTTGAAATAACTTTCTTAACAAAATTGGGAATTCGCCTTTTTAAACACAAATAGAAAAATTCTTCACATGTAATTATGACTTCAGTGAAAAAATGCAATTATATGTAGCGACGCAAATTGAAATCATAAAAACGCAAAGCGGATTTAACCAATTTTTAAAAAGCGGAGCAAATAGGACCGACGCAAATCGGGGCTCTAGTGTATCTATGCTGTATCTATGGCATTCATGTAATTGTAGAATTTGAATTACTAACGCTTCAAATGAAAGCCACCTGCTTTGTGATGAGGGAAGAATTTTTTTTTTTGTTTAATTTCCAATAATTTTTGTATGTATTTCGAAAAATTGTTTTTTACGTTTTGGACTATTCCCAATATAATTGTTAATATTTCTTGTAAGTATTTAATTGATGCCAGAAAATCGTCATAACACTATCACTTTTAGTTATAAAATCGTCATTATCAGAATCAGAAAATTGTGAAAATTGTTCAATTAATCTAAAGCTGTTAGGGAAAGACTAATAACACCATCGTCATCAGCAGATGAAGACTTATAATAAGCTTAATTTTGTAGAGCAGTGTAATTCTAGTATTTCCCAAAGACCCAAAAAAACTCAATAGTAGCTTCCCAGTATTGACAGTTTGAGTTAAATATTCCAAATCGCTACGAATAGTTTTACATTCAATTCATAACATAACGCAGGTTCCTTAATGTCGAATTTTTAAAGTTTTTTGGCGTAATTCAGGAAGGAAAATAAGCAAATAATCAATAGAACAGGCAATTAGTTCCACTACTACTTACTTACTTACTTTTATTTCATGCCCGAAATTGTGCACACAACTTTGTTGCAAATAACAAATTAACTGTTGCTCATTTTTGACAACTATTCAAATGTTATTCCTTTAACGAAACTTTCAATCCATAACTACAACAAAAATCTGGAATAACATAAACTTATAACTATTTATAATGGCTTTTGGTATTTTTGACTTCTTCTTTTTTTGTTGATGACTTCAATAATTTTAATGATGATGGTGATGACGACAAGGATAGAATGAAGAGGAAAAACTGTAACCATGCGACAACTTACAAATAAATCACTACAATTTACACGATATTTTGTGATAGAATACCATGAGTTGTAGTACACATACACAGGGACGCCGTTTTCAGACAACAACAATAAGATGCCGACAATGTGGCAAAGACTTTATTTTTATTTAATTTTCTAGATTTTTTTTTCTACTTTAGTAGTAAAAATTGTTGCAAAACTGACCATGACAATCGTAAATTCATCAAAGTACAACATTATTTAAGAAGGTTTTTCTTAAAGTATGTCCTAAAACAATTGTACGTAGTTGTATAGAGGCCTTTAAAACATTTTTTTTTAATTTACTTGTTTTAAAATATGTTTTAAAAAATTTCACAACATCAAGTTTTTGTTATTCTATGTTTTGTTTCTAATTTTTGAGTTGACTACAAAACTATCAAAATTTTCTATCAAAATGACCTTCTTCCAAGCATGAATTTCAGTTTTTTTTTTTTCTCAAAAATAAAGATACTATAACATCATCTAAGTAAGAAAACTGTCATCAGAGTTAAGTTGCATGTTGTTTCTATGTTAAAATGTTGTCTACATGCTCAACTACAAACTAACTTCCTTTTATTGTTAGGAATAGAATAGAAAGCCGTATGATATACATGATAATGTTTGTGTTTTTATTGTTGTAATGATGGCAACAGCTAAGGTATATACAGGATGCTTTATTAGATATCTACCGCCTAAAGCAATAACAGCTCAACGGCATTAAGGCGAAGATGAAAAAGACGAAAAACAACAACATCTGTAATACCACCAAATTTTTTTTTGTGCATGTAACAATCATGTAACGACAACAACATTACTAGAAGTTTTACTTGAAAGTTTATAAAAATCATTTTGCTCGCTTATTTTTGTAGTTTTTCGCTAAGTTTTATTTTATTATTTTTTTTTAATTTCTTCGGCTAGTTGCCGTTTTACTGTGATGAGCAACATTGAAGAATTTAAGAACGCAAAAATTTTTGCTGCAAACCATAAATTTTAATTTAGTTGCATTTTCTTTTAACTTTGTATATAGACTTTTATAAAAAAAAAATTCTTTTAACATACACTCATACACTCACACACTTGCATATTCATGATTAATTTTTATATTATCCTATTAATGTATATTTATATGTACATCGTTTGCTTTATATACCGCAGAATTTAAAATATGTTTATATCTTTGGCAATGAAATTTGTTGTTATTGCTGCATTAGGAAAAATACTTTTAGTTCTGGAATCTTCAATTGTTTCATTTGAAAGGTTCATGTCTTGGGTCTTTTTTTTCTGTATAAATAAATGTTACAATTCAGAAAATCGCATTGAGGCACTATGTGCGATTTTTAACGTTAAAAGAACTAGTTAGGCAGTTTTAGCTTAAATAAAAATTGTTTTATAAAAGAATCACAGAAAATGATAATAAAGATTATCGGGTATGTTCTGTAAATCGAAATGAAGTGAATTTAAAACCGAACAAATTTTGAAAACGAGTCTGTAAAGGAAGTTCATAAAAATATTCCTTTTTATGTACTTTATACTTAAGGTACCACTTATACTTTTAAGAACAACTCTTAAAATAGGAATAACTACCGTAATTTTGTAATTAATTGAAATTCAAATTTCGTTCGGTTTCAATTCCACTTCATTTCGATTTCTAGAACATGCCCGTGTATAACTCTTTGAGTCTATCATTTTAAGTAGGTATTTCTTTTTGGTATTCAAAATAACGTTGGAATTAGACTCAACTCTAAGCCTATGCCGGTTTTTGGCAAATTTTGCCTTGATAATTGGACTTTAAGGATATTTCGGGAGAAACGATATTCGGGAATAGGTCTTTTGCAAAAGTAATGTATTTAGTAACGATCATTTTCGAATAGCATTTTGTAACTGCATCGTTCGTCCTTTAATAAAAATGAATCTTCGCAAAACTTGTCTTAATAAAAATTTGCCATAAACCCCCCAAACATGCAGTTGTGCTACATATTTCTTGCTGAGCTGCCTAAATAAGGGCGACAATAGTTTTTTTATGTCAAAACTTCTCATTTTCGTACTGTTTGGAAAAAAATACCACCCGGCTGGAAAATCTTATTTGACAGATGGCTAAGTCAGTTTGTTTAATTAAAAATGTGTTGGCAATTGAATCTTTCTGTTAAAAAAACGCGTGCCGCTCTTGCTTAGGAAGCTCAGTTAATATTTAAAGTTCATATGTTTTTAGTTGCAGTGACAGAACAGTAGTTTTTCTGCATTGATATCATTAAGATTACCTCCGGGATTGAACAAAAACTGCACAGCTGAACTAAGTAGTTGCTCGCTGGCAACATTAGTTGGTGGTGCTGACAGATATTTTATAACTAATGCCTTTAAGTTTTTAATGGCCTTACGTACCAATACTACAATATATAAATGCTTCGTGGCTTTAAGGGCTCATTCCATTTCGAAAATATTTTCATTATTTTCTTCCACTTCAATGTGAGGAATTGAAGCATGCTCTTGCCATATTAAATATTTTATTTGTTTCCCTCTTTTTTTCTTTTCGAAATTGCCTGTTTACCTGTTTAATAAACAATATAATTTTCAGCAACCGAATTTGAAAAAAAAGTTTGTAGTGGATTATTTTTGCATGGTTTTGAAACATTTGCATATAATTAAATAAAATTTATATCCAACACTGATTAGCATTTTTTGGCCGATACCAAAGCCGAAGCTAAATAATCAGTCGATTACCACAAATATGGCAATAGTACCTCGATTTTCGAAGAATTGGCAATGGTGTGAAAAAACTATGCTCTGCGCCAAATAAATTTATAAATAAAATTTAAATTAATTTAAGACTGTTTAAATTACTTAAAAATATTGGATGCATATGGTAGTCTCTGCATAAAATATTTTTATAATAATTTTTGCGAAAAAGAAAAGAAAAAAAATTATAAAAAAGTCTATTACATCGTTAAAACGTGACTTTAACCTAAAAAAAAATCCGTCCTCTTAAATTGTTAAAATAATTTTCCATATAAAATGACTGTCAAGTGTGATATTTGCAACACAAATTGTAAAAAAGAAGAAAGTATTATTGTGTGTACACTTTGTGATGCACAATATCATTTAAATTGTGCATCTAAAAATTTGCCATCTGTCTCTAAGCGTACGGCGGATTAGATTAATAAAAACAAAGGTACAACTTTTACGTATGGTTGCCAAAAATGTCATGAAAGATCTACCGGAAATAGTTTTACGGCAAAATTAGAACCATTGGAAAAACAAACTAATGATTTGTCAGACTTAATTAAAAATGATATTATTTCACAATTAAGTGGCACTAGAATTGATGTGGAAAAATCATTGGCCCACAACAAGTTATTTGAAGCGTAAACAAATGATAAACTTCAAAAACTAGAAATTGAAAACAATAGCGTTCGAAAGCAACTTAATCGAGGCGACATTCTAGTAAATGGGCTTCCTAGTTATATTTCAACTGAGGGATTGCTGAGTCTATTGGTAAAAGCTATGAAATCGCCATTTCGGAATATGACTTAAATATGTGTACCTGGATTAAGAAAAAAACATGTGTGCTAATTAAATTTAACAACATTAGAAAGCGAGACGAGATCATGAAAAACTACAGAGCCAAATACGATTTGAAGTTAAATCAAATTATAAGCACTGGCATTGAATCCAGGGTCTATCTAAGTGATCACTATTCTCCGATGGCTGATAAGTTGCGTTATGCCTGTCGTAAAAAATTAAAAAGTGGAGAGATTAAGAAGTTTCGGATACAAAATCGGGGCATGCCCACAGCTTATATTTTTCTTTATGATGGAAATGAAATTAAGATGTCACTGAAATATGTGGATGAATATTTGTCGAAGTAACTTTTTTAGGTTGTAAACAGCTGCATCGTAAATCAAGACTAATTAGCTGTGATTATTTAAACTTTATACTCTATTTTTATGCATGCATTTTTTTTGTTTTGTTTTTCTTTTTTCATTTATCACTAATTATTGAAATTATTTGAATTGTTTATTTTTTTTTGTTTGTTTATATTTTGTTTTTACTAAAATTTTAACAAAAATTTTAGGCGAATTCATTACAGGTAATCTAAGTACTGCAACAAGTACAACTCGTACAAAAACCACAAACCAGTAGCTTTTGTATAATCATTGTAAAATGTCAAAAATATCAACAAAGATAAGACTGACACCCAACAATTATAAAAATAAGGCTTTTAAGATCACCTGTAATGAATTCGCCTTGTCTTGTATTCGCCTTGGCTTGTATGCACATATGGTTAACTTCTCAATTCAGGTAGTTATTTGTCTACTATCTTTACCTTTCGGATGACATTCGCAAACAAATATTAGTGATCTCTTTGCAAAGTAATAGGTTTTGCTTCTACTGAAAATTTTTAAATTTTGAACCAGTACGATATGTAATTTTAAATAGTTTTTTTTTCGCATACAATTTTTTTTTTAGTTTGTAAATTTATATTTGCGCACTGGTGTGTTTTTTCTATTGGTAAATTAAATAATGAATTTACTTCTGTTAATGAAATTAATTAATTTAGATTTTAAGGGAATACTATATAAGACAAATATACAAAGAATATTTGTATTCATAATGATTGACAATTTGGGTCCTTTGGTTGGTGTAAATACATTTAAAAGTTCCTTTTTAGTTTAAGTTTATAAATATGTACGTATAACTTAACAATAAATATTATTGAATTTTATATATAATTGTATTGCCAAAATATTTTTGTGACAGAATTAGGCCCTAAGGGCTTGTAGTCACTTCTAAAAATAAATAAATAATTGAGTAAGCTAAATTGTGTATATGTGAACAGAAAGATAATTATGTCAATAAACCGAACATTGACTCAATAAAAAAGGTATATCTGAACACGGTATTAGAAAACTTTGTTTTATTTAAGATATGACAAAAACTTAGAAATTCAAAGATTGGCCTCATAACTTCATTTGAAATCTTAGGGCGCTGCGAAATATGGCCTCAAAAAAATTTAAATTTAACCAAAATTTGGGGTCTTTTTTCATAATGCAATATTACCCCATTTTCGTAAAGAAAAATTACCCAAAAAATAGCCCTCAAGATAATATGAAATACGAACCTAAATTTTTGGAAAATCTTCATATGAAAAATCACCTCAAAATTTTTAATGAATTTTTACCCCCAAAAAAAGCTAAAATTAAAAAACACACATAAAGTTTTATTAAAAATTTTGGTTGGATTCATATGCGAGAAACTTAAAATCCCAAATTTTAAATCAGGAATTTCAAAATCTCCAGTTAAAAAATCCTATATTTTATTATCCCGAATAATTAAAGTTTTAACAAAGTTATTTTTGGGAATACAAAATTTATTTAAAAGATTTTTGCATGACGTGCTAAATTCGAAATTTTCTATATTTGATAAATACACTAAAATATATTTTTGAGGGAAAGCTAGCTTCAGTGTACTTATAAAATATAGAAAATTGGGAATTTAGCACGTCGCACAAAATCTTTTAATGTATTATAGTTTTGGTTTAAAAATCGCACGGTAGATAGTATCGTTCGGCCTGGCGCAAGGATTTTTTCCTCTGCGGTTAAACGAACACTGGCCTCGCGAACTAAAGCTTCTATGCATAGCAAAAGTTTGTTCTTCTCTATGGTATAACAAACACCAATTTCGCTAAGTAAAGCATATCTGCACAGCCGGCAAAGATTCTCTCCTCTTTGGTATAAGAATTCGGGATTTTTATACTTTCCCTAGAAATTTGTATATAACATTTTTAGGGGTTAAAATGTTGATTTTATTAGGGCCATTTTTCATTCCTTGATATTTGGGTCGTTTTTTATTTCACTTAAAATACAAAAACACCTCAACGAAAAAACTAAAAAAACACAAACAAAAAAAAATTGCCAAAATGTTGTGTTGTTGTGTTTCATTTTATTTTTGGGGCCATATTTCCTGGTGTCCTTTTGCGCACCGCCAAATCTGACCTTTAATGTTAATAAGATAGTGAATGTTTTATGTGTAACTTGTCACAACAACTATAAGAAATTTTTAATATTTTCAATCAGGCTTAAGTTCATCAATAAAAAAATAACCATAAAAAAATACTTCAACAAAATAACCACAATTCTAATTAACTATAAGAAATTTTAAATGTTTCATCATATAATATTTCACAAATGCTGCGGTAGATGGCTAAAAGTAGGTCCCGATATTTTATTCATTGTTTTTCCCATGTATCTGCACTCACAATATTATTACAGTAACGGACTGTAGTTTATTTAAGAAATATTCCGTTCAGTCATTTTTAAATAAATAAACATTTAAAATTCCAAGCAAATTTATTTTTAACTGATTCTAACAGTTATTCAAAAAACTAAGTGCATATTAATACGGATTTTCAGTTGCAGTTAATATTGTCCGTTGATTGAGTTAAATTCTTCTTTAAGTTAAAGTAAATAAAAATGTAATTTAAAGCAACGAAAAGCTCATTTAATTTTTACTGTCAAAAATTCAACCGCGAATTCCGTAAAAACAAATCAATATTCAGTTATCTTATATAAATTAATTGTCAAAAAATTAACTACATATTCCGTAAAAACAAATAAATATGCAGTTATTTTATAAAATTTTACTGTCAAAAATTCAACACCATATTCAGTAAAAACAATTAAATATTCAGTTATTTTATATAATTTTACTACCAAAAATTAATTTTTACTTATCTATAAAAAATGAATTGCTTGTTTTGTGTAAGCAATACCCATTTTCTATTTGTTAAAATAATTTAGTTAAATACCTACATCAAATTTTAAAAGTAAAATAATTGCGAAGCCATATCGGTCATGCTGCTGGTGTCTTATAATTGAGAGTTCTTCTGTAAACAATGTGGTCAGTACAACAAAAGTAAAACAAACGTGTGTAACTGGGTAAGTAAATAAAAATATTCTCCCTCTCTCGCTTATAAGAAAAACAAGCGGACAGGTGTCTGTCTGGAATTTTTTAGAAATTCGGCTCTTTTGTGGAGTAAACGAAAATTTAATAAAATAACTGAATATTTAATTGTTTTTACTGAATATGGGGTCAATTTGACAGTTAAAAATTTACAGTAAAATTTTAATAAATAACTGAATATTTAATCGTTTTTACTGAATATGGTGTTGAATTTTTGACAGTAAAATTTTACAAAATAATTGAATATTTATTTGATTTTACGGAATATGGTGTTGAATTTTTGACAGTAAAAATTAAATGAACTTTTTGTTAAAAATAAATGAAAAATAGGTAGACCGGTTTTTAATTGAACTTTCATTTATTTTATATTACAATTTCAGTTAATTTTACGTACAGAATATTGTGAGTGTGCGAATAAAATGCAACGTTTAAGTGCTATTCGAAATTAAAATTCGCAAAAAAAATCGGAAGCTCCAATTTAATGTTTATCTTATGATTTTTTCAAAAACATTAACACAAATGCGTTAAACACATTCGTTCTAAAATTTAATAAATTTGAAAAAATTCTGTTTGTTTCTTAAGTCTTTCGTTTAAATACAATAGTGAAACAAAAATAGAACAGAAAAAATTTTTATAATTCCTTTGCCGCTGCTAAATTCCTGCAAACAAAAAATAAGCTACATTTTTCTTAACAACAAAACGAAAGAATGAAAAAATGGTCAATATCTTAGATTATATTAAAATGACATGAAGTGAACTTTAAAAAATCATTTCTTTCACAGTAAATTTTTAACAAGCTCTAACATGGCTAAAGCCACCAAAACTAAAATAGTCTATACATAAGTAAATAACGAAAATTTATAATAACAAGGACATATTGTAAGAACATCTCTGGCAACACAACACAAATACTACGTGTGATGTATAGAGCACACGTACTTAAATAAATTGTACAGCAAAACTAGCAACAAGAACAAAAACTAAAAAAGCAACAAAAATGAGAAAAAATATTCTTTATGTGATTTTAAATATATATGAAAAGTATTCACAACTCGAGACAAGATTATAGAAAAACCATTGTATGTATGAGTATGTACTTGGTTCTGGTATTATCAGATTTAAATCTAAACTAGAGAAGATGTTTTTCTTTGTTTTTTCTGGATTTTTGGTATGGCATACATGAAGGAATATACATATATGTATGAACGTATGTATATAGAACAATAGTTTTATTTAAGTTCCAGCCATGCGTTCTAATTTAATGAACACAAATTGAAATATAACCATAAAAGGTAATTTTTACCACACACATTGTTTCTTTTGGTGGTTTTTTTTACGAATGGACCATATGATAACGTAAGGATCATCAAATGTAAGTACGTAAGTTCCCTGATATTACTGTGAGACTTTTTGTATCCATTTTTTTCTTCTTTCTGTTTGATTTTAACAATTTAAATTGTGTTTTTCTGCTTTTGGATTTTGCTATAAATTGCAAATAGTTTGCATATGAAGTTTCCTTAACAATAATTCTAATTAACTCCCTTGTTTTGTCCAAACAAAAGAAAACTATGCGTATTGTAAATTGTATCGCTTTTAGTGGCCTCAAAATCTATAATACATATAAAAAAAATTTAGCAAAAAACAACAACAATGACAAAATATAATAGTTATAGTTACAACAAAAAAAAAAAAAATTTAAACCCATAAGAGCTAAAACATTCCAGCATTCGCAATATTGGGGAGCAATATTATTAAATTCAATTGCTATTTTTATATTTGGCCATGTTATGGAAATCGAAATTCCGTATTATCGTTTATATACCTCATACTTTGAGGACCAATTACCTCTATCTAAACTACTTTAAAAATCAGAGAAAGCTGCGTTAATTTTTCTTTGAAACCCTTCGTCGATTTCACGTGATTTCGATTTCCATGACAATGCCAATTATCTAACTGCTGCTTTTAAAAGTACCAGATTTCCACTACAAAATGTCACTCTGGGTTTGCATAAAATGTTAAGCTCATAAGCAATGACTTAGGCTCCCCATATTTAAATATTTTTATACAGTTTTTTTGTTTGAGGTTCAAATGATGTCCTCAACGGTGAAATGAGCTAAATATTTGTAATATGGTGAAAGTTTATTGAGTGTAAATATAGCATGAAATGGTTTTATAAATTAAACTATATGTATTATCGGCTAAATGGCTTAAATCAATGCGACAGATTCTTATCCAAGTAAGAAAACCTTTTCCAAACCTTTAGAAAAGCCAAAAATATTATACAAATAAAACCCTAAAGCGAATAAGAATTTTAAAAACTCAAAGTCCCACTTGTAACAATATTAAAGCTTAAACAAAACACCAACAATAAACAGTGAGTTTATCTTTTCTTACATGAAAAATTGTTTTGTAAACCTTTTTACACTGGTTTATATATATATAAGGTATATGAAGTAAATGCCAATATAAAAATTAAAGTTTTGTTGGTCCTCACATATTTTAAAAATTATGTTCCAATTCCAATTTTCTATAACAAAACTTCTATATTTGTTTAAAAAGTTTTCAAAATGAACAAAGCTTGTAAAAAAAATGTATTAAATTATTTTTTTATTCGTCAGCTATGCAGAGACGCTTAAGTTAGCGAAGCCGGTATTTGTTATACCATAGAGGAGAAAATCCATGCGCCCGGCCGAAGGCTGGCATTGCTAACGAATTTGTTCACATTTTGTTGACATTATGACACTCTCCAAAGTGTCATAACGTCCGCGGACATTACGACACTGCTCTGATGGAAATAACTACATTTTTAAAAGCGTCATAATGTCCATGGATGCAAACGTTCGCATAGAACTTTGTATTGAAAATATTTTGAAAACTGAGTGTTTTTCATAAAATTTTTTTTCGAAATTGTTAAGCAGACAGTTAAATTGAAATACTTGTTAAATTTCTTAAACAAATTTTAAACTGGATAAGAAAATTTTAAGTGAATTCTTAAAATTTCCTCAAATATATTTCAAATTTATAAAACCTTTATTTGAATTCACACTCAGGTCTTCTTTTCCATTAAGGGGTTAATTGCACGTGTTTAATTTTTTTAAACAGCTTGGAAATCAACAAAACAAAAACATATTTTCCGTTATTAAAGTAAGAAAAAAACTCTACAACAATAAGCACAAAACCAAAAAAAGGAAAAAAAAATATATTTTCTCTAATGTTATTTTGTCATGTTTTGCAATTAAATAAAATATGCTTCATATATTTATAAACAAACCAAAAAACTAAAGAAGTACAAAAAAAAAGGAAAATATATTTTAAAAATTGCATATGTTGGTATAGTTATGCAGCAATGTGGTGCAGTTGCAGTTGTCGCTGTTGCAGTTGCTTGATAATCGTAACAACAATTGGCAATTGTTGTAACATTGCACCTTTTTTGCAGTTACTGATATTTTACTAGTTTTTGTTGCTTTTATTGCTTAGCTTAAGTTGTAACAACAGATAGACCACCAAAGTTTAAGTATGTGTTTATGTTTGTTTTAGCCTGTCTTTTCTACAGCCTCTCATTTTATTCCACATTTCCAAGTCGATCTGTTTAGGCTGCTGTTTTTTTTGTTTTTTGTAATTTTTCTTTTCCAGCCATTGCCATTACTCTACTTTAGTTATATATTTTTTTTCTGCAGTAGGTATGCATGTGCGTTTAGTTTGTTTTTGTACTCGATATGGCAGAAAACCATGAAAATTACATTGCTAGGGGTTACCATTTGCTATGCAAATCTAAATCTTCTATATATACAGCATAGGAGGCGGTTTAATTTTTGTTTAGGTATTTTTGTTTGTGTGTGTGTTTTTTTTAAGTTCATGGGAGTGATATTGAAATTTGGTCATATACTTAAGGCATTAAGATCAGTTTTAAAATACAAAATTATGCATTTCAACTATGTTTTTCGTCTGTTAAGTAAACAAAATATAACAAAAATTAGATATTCATCTTGCAGCTTTGGCAATATAAGTTTTTGCCAAGCAAGAAAAACAACTCGAAAAAAATTTCCGATAACCAAAGACATATTTATTAAAATAGTAAAAAACTAAACAACGCAGAAATAATATTTTACTTTTTGTGATGATAAAATTTTAGGAATATATGTGATTTAAGGCTAAGAAAAAAAATTGTTTTAAAGTTATTTTCAGGAATACAATTTTTTAGTAAAGAACGCTACCTCGCCTTATTGCCGAGATAAATCGTGACATTTTGCTCTACATCTTTTTAAACAAAATCATTTGTTGCCACTTTCTGTACAAAATCTAGAAATTGATTTCTGCTGGACATTTTGTTCTACGGCCAGTTGAAAATGTTAAATTCTTATATTTTAAATATGTATATTTTTCCGTTATAAAGAATTATAAAAAGTTCTCTCTTTTATAAAGTATACTATAGTAAGTTGTACTCACTCTTACAACCAAAAATAAATAAATGCATCAAGCGTTGCATTAGGCTTCAAAGTAACTAATTTCCTACTGTAAAGGTGTTTGTATTTTTAGTAGGTAGTGAGAAACTCTGACCTCTACAGTCAATGCAACGTTTGACGTGCTTATTAAGGCTAAGATGTTACTCTTTAGTCGGCATTTTCCCGAATTAATGCGCTTGGGACAAATTTAATTGCAGTAGTGGAGGTAACGAAATAAGTAGTTGTGTATACAAAACACTCAATAATCTGATGACAGAACATCCAACTATTCAAAATAGAGTTATATGGAGTGATTATTGTGTTGCCCAAAATAAAAATCAAATGATGTCCACAGCAATTTTAAAATGTTTGTCTCTAGATAGGTCAAAAGTATTATTCAAATGTTTTCTGAGCCATGTTAAGATTCAACATTGATTTTCTCAAAATGTTTTTTTTGGCACAAAGAGCCCTTAAACCGCTGGACGACAACATGTCTGTCTTCAGATTTTTTCTAACACGTATAAATACACTTTTTGTAATGTAAGGTGGTCCATAATATTTCACATTAAAATTTTTTTGTTTCTCACTGATGGTAAAAGAGTATAACGGGGTGCGGCAGCATGCGTTATATGGTAAAATGGTTTATAACTTTTGTATTAATGCTATTGAAATTACGCGTGATCGATTTTAAATGAATGAGATGTTGGCGAAAGAAAAATTGTTTAAGGTAATCGTTTCAAAGTGATACAAAATTAAAAAAAGAAAACAGGGGTTCTTGTAAAGCAATTTAGTTTTGTTAGAAACTTATTATAAAAACGTGTTGATGTCATCCTTAAAGACCTTAAAGCTCATTAAAGTTTTTACGTATTTAGGTGCTTTAGAATGAAATTAGATATTGGCTTACGAATAATTAAAAGCTTAACCAGTATAAAAATGTTCCTATATCTAGCCGATTATATGTATACATATTATTTTTTTAATTACAGTTTAATATGACAAAAACACCTGCTTTAACTTCATAATTTGATGTTCTTTCTTTCCAGGTTCTCCTCCCTTAACCGGCACTGGTATTGTCAAAGTTATTGTTCAGGATATGAATGATCATAGTCCTGAGTTCGAACGCCAATCATACCAAGCAGTTGTACAAGAGAATTTGCCAATTGGTACGAAAGTCATACAACCCATTGCAATTGACAAAGATGCGGGACTAAATGCTAAAATACGTTTTACTCTGCTAGGAGAAAAGTTAGAAAGATTCCAGTGCAATGCCGAGACTGGTGAAATTGTTACAGCTGCAATGCTAGATAGAGAAGAAACAGCAGTTTATTTTCTTACACTAATGGCTCAGGATAGCTCTGCTACAGAGCCTCGGGCGACAGCTGTGAACTTAACTATTAGTGTTATGGATGTCAACGATAATATGCCAAGATTTGAGGCTAATCAATATCATGTAAATATACCAGATAAAACGGGGCAAAATGAGTTCGTATTTGGTGCTTGGGCTCGAGATAGTGATGAAGGCCTTAATGCTTTGGTAATGTATAATATCAGTGGCCACGATGTATCATATTTTACGATTAATCCCACAACTGGAGTAATAAAAACCAAACAGAATTTGGGATCGGATTTGAATAGACAATATTCTTTTGTGATACAAGCTTATGACCAGGGTGTTCCTTCCAAATCTTCTCAAGCTGATCTAACGATTTCTATGAAACCCTCTTCCTCATTTCCGTCTTTTAGTTATATGGCCAATACACAATTCATGTTGTCGGAGGATATAGCGCCGGGAAAGAAGATAACTACTATTACAGCTTCATCGCCTAAAAAGGGTTCGGCTGGTAATATTAGATACTCCATTGCTGGTGGCAATTTGGGAGAAGCTGTAAGAATTGATTCCTCTACTGGTGTTGTGGCAGTAGGTAAAGATGGCTTGGATTATGAACTGGCTTCTCAATATGAAATTTGGTTGGGAGCGTTAGATTCAGATCGTCTACCTTTAAGAAGTGTTATACTCTTAACTATTAATGTTACCGATGCCAACGATAATGCTCCTATTATGGAAAAACTTATTTATAATGCTAACGTTATGGAAGAAGAATCGCCTCCTCAAACTATAGTCAAGGTAAAAGCTAATGATCGAGATTCTGGTGATAATGGTGAAGTTACTTACCGTTTATTGGATGATTTTGAGGGAACATTTGAAATTGATGCCGACTCAGGAGAAATTTACACCACCATGCGTTTAGATCGTGAAGAAATTAGCCATTACGATCTAACTGTGGAAGCTGTAGATCAGGGTATGCCTCAACTAACAGGATCAGCAACAGTTTTACTTAATCTTTTAGATAAAAATGACAATCCCCCAAAGTTTACCCGCCTTTTTTCAGTTAATGTCACTGAAAATTCAGAAATTGGTAGTTTTGTAATACAAGTTACTTCTATGGATTTGGACGAGGGTGTTAACGCCAATGCTCTGTATACTTTAACGGAAAATCCAGGTGAAAAATTTAAATTAGATTCTGTGAGTGGCAATATTACGGTAGCTGGCCATATTGATCGTGAAGAACAAGATGAATATATTTTAAAAATAACGGCTTCTGATGGTGCCTGGAGATCCGACACTCCCATTACCATAACTATACAAGATCAAAATGACAATGCCCCAGAATTTGAGCACGGTTTCTATAGCTTTAACTTCCCTGAATTACAGAGATCAGTGGCTTTTGTAGGTCAAGTAGTAGCAAGTGATATAGACAAACATGGACCCAACTCAGTTATATCGTACTCTTTACAACATCCTTCTGATTTATTTACTATAGATCCTGCCACGGGAGAAATATTTAGCAAGAAATCTATTAAATACAAACATTCCCAATATGAGGCATCTCCAGAGAACGTCTATACTCTAACGGTTATAGCCACAGACAATGGTAAACCACCTTTGTACTCGGAATGTATGATTAACATAAACATTGTAGATGCTAATAATCATGCCCCTAAATTCGAGAAGTCACTGTATTTATCGCCCGTTCCCGAGCATGCACGTGTGGGACAAAGGGTAGTGAGAGTTCAAGCCCATGACTCTTTGGATACTGGAGTAAATGCGGAAATTGATTATTCTGTCAGCAAAGGAAATGGCTCAGAATACTTTAGCATTAATCATCAAGACGGTTGGATTTCCCTATTCAAAGCGTTAGAAGTAATACCTAATACTCTCTTCCATCTCAATGTTAAAGCTTCTGATCATGGTGTACCGTCAAAGAATGATGAAGCTAGAGTTCATATCATTGTTACTGGAGAAAATCGTTATTCACCAGAATTCACTGCTTTAAGTTATCAAGTGATAGTGCCAGAAAATGAACCTATTGGTTCAACAATTCTAACAGTATCTGCCTCTGATAGGGATGAAGGCCCTAACGGCATGTTACGATATGCCATAGCAGGTGGCAATGAAAGATCAGAATTTAAAGTGAATGCTGAAACCGGAGCAGTTATAATATTGCAACCTTTAGATTATGATTCAATACAAGAGTACCATTTAAATATCTCTGTTCAAGACTTAGGTTTTAAGCCTAAATCTACAGTGGCTCAACTTACTGTTATATTGACGGATATAAACGACAATCCTCCGCTATTCAATCAGTCCGAATATCATGCCTTTATATCTGAAAATAAACCCGCTTACAGTTACGTATTTAAGGCTCAAGCTAAAGATAAAGACTCTCCCAAAAATGCTATTATCAAATACTCTATAACTTCTGGTTCGGGTAAAAGTTTCTTTGCGATTAATCCCAATACAGGAGTAATAACATCTTCGGTTAGTTTTGATTATGAGGAAAGAAATGAATATGTACTACAAGTAATGGCCGCGAATCCCGATTCCCCAATGCACAGCATGTGCAAAATTATTGTACATATTAAAGGTGTCAACGAATTTTATCCACAGTTTGTTCAGCCCGTTTTTCACTTTGATGTTTCTGAATCTGCAGAAGTGGGTACACCAGTGGGCTCAATACAAGCAACTGATAAAGATGCAGGAGAAGATGGCAATGTTTACTATCTGCTAGTAGGTTCGAGTAATGATAAAGGATTTTCTATTAATCCTTCAACTGGCTTTATATACGTATCACGTCACTTGGATCGTGAAACTCAAAGTCGTGCTGTTTTGACGGTGATGGCTAAGAATTATGGCAGTATACGTGGCAACGACACCGATGAAGCTCAAGTTATTATATCCATACAAGATGGTAATGATCCACCAGAATTCCTTAAGTCTTTATATTCGGCGAAAATTTCGGAAGCTTCTGCTTTAGGTAGTAAAGTGATAAACGTGAAGGCTGTGGACAAAGATGTTAGACCACAAAATAATCAATTTAGTTACTCTATTATCAATGGCAATATCAATCAAACTTTCAAAGTCGACCCTCAAACAGGAGAAATTACAACCTCGAAGAAACTTGATCGGGAGCAGATACCAGAATACAATTTGGTGGTGGGTGCTATTGACACCGGTTTGCCTCCCCAGACGGGTACCACTATGGTCAGAATAGAGTTGCTAGATGTTAACGACAATGGTCCAACATTTCCAAGTGATGGTTTAATTGGTTATATTTCTGAAAATGAGCCTGCAGGTACAACAATTATGACTCTTTCGGCAACAGATCCAGACTTACCGCCAAACGGTGGACCTTTCATGTACTACTTAATTGGAGGTAAACATAAGGCCTTCATAACTATTGACAAACATTCAGGCTTAGTGAAATCCACTCGCAGTTTCGACCGTGAGCAAACGCCTAAACTTGAAGCCATCATAGATGTTGAGGATAACGGGCAACCCAAGCAAAAAGCCCAGCACAAATTGATCATTAAGGTGTTGGATCAAAATGATAGCCCTTCATCTTCACGCACAGTTCATGTACTGCTTAATGTCTTCAATGATAACATGCCTATAGGAAAGATAGCTGATGTTCATCCAAATGATGCTGACGTTACTGGAAATTATAGGTGTCGTATTATTCCTAATTCTCAATCAAGTCCTATGGGCCTATTGATTATACCCAATGCCTGTGACCTGCACACTACCTATCAAACTTCAGTGAATAACGGTTACTCTTACTCAATATCGGGTAATGACGGTAAACATGGTGATGTAGTTTCTACAGTCACAGTAGGCTTCCAAAATTTCGACAACAGTACTATAGCGAATTCAATAACTATTTTGATACGCAATATGACTGCCGAAAACTTCTTGGCTTCTTACTATCGTAGCTTTGTGGAACTAATGAAGTCAGCTGTAGATACTTCCGAAGATTTATTGGTTTATAGTGTCCGTAACACTACCTATAACTCTACAGATTTAGAAGTAATGATTGCCTTAAAGATGGCTAACCAAGGTTACCGCTTGCCACATTATGTAGTTGATCGTTTGAGTAAGAAACGTGAAGCAGTTTCCCGTCTGCTTAAAACACCCACCAATGTTATTATTGGCTATGATCCTTGTTCATTTGCTCAGGCGTGTGACAATGGCGGCTTATGTACTTCGGAGAGAAGATTGCACGATACGGAAACTTTGAATATTGTTGACAGTGAATCATTAATCTTTAGTGGTCCTCTCGTCACTCACGACTTCGTATGTAAATGTCCCGATGGTTTTATAGGCCAACAGTGTGACAAAAGACAAGATCCATGTGCTCCCAATCCCTGCCATGGCAATGCACAGTGCAGACGTTTAGGTTTCGACTTCCAATGTGTATGCCCTGCCAACCGCGAAGGTAAATATTGTCAACAAGAAAGAGGTGATGTATGTTCTGGCAATCCCTGCAACAACGGTGGTTCATGCCGTTCCAGTCCAGATGGATCTTCATTTTTCTGCTTGTGTCGTCCTGGCTATCGTGGTAATCAGTGTGAACATGTAGCAGACTCTTGTCGACCCAACCCTTGCCTTCATGGTGGCGTTTGTGTTTCTCTCAAGCCTGGCTATAAATGCGCTTGCTCTGAGGGTCGTTATGGTAGACATTGTGAGAAAACTACCTTTGGCTTTGGAGATTTATCATACATGTCTTTCCCTCCTTTGGATGCTGCAACAAACGACATTTCAATAGTATTTGCTACTACTAAACCGGACGCTTTACTTATGTATAACTATGGTATACAATCAGGAGGAAGATCTGATTTCGTAGCTATTGAAGTGGTGAGAGGTAAAGCTTTTTTTTCGTTTGGTGGATCTCGTACGGCTATAACAACTGTAATTGTGGGAGGAAAAAGTCAGTTAAATTTGGCCGATGGCAATTGGCATAAAGTGACGGCTACACGCAATGGTCGTGTTATGTCTCTAAGTGTGGCCCAGTGTGTGGATAATGGGGATGTTTGCGAAGAGTGCAGACCTGCTGATAGTACATGCTATGCTGATGATGTGGGTCCTATCGGGTAAGTGCTAAAATACATCATATTATGTATAAACAAAGTTTTTAACATTTGTTTTTCATAGAACACTTAATTTCAACAAGCAACCATTACTGGTTGGTGGCCTGATATCTGCAGATCCTGTTTTAGAACGCCCTGGTCAACTACATACTGACGATTTGGTGGGATGTGTTCACAGTGTTTCCGTAAATGGTCGTGCTCTTAATCTTAGTCAACCACTTAAACAAAGATCTATATCATTAACCTGCAACCGCAATTTAAATGGTGGACCTTGTACACTAACAACTAGCACTGACCTCACCTCGAACATCTGTGGTCCTTTTGGAAGCTGTATGGATCGTTGGAATACAGCTATGTGTCAATGTGGTGGCAGTCTACTTTCTCCTGACTGTCAAAATTCCTTGGAACCCATAAGCATAACAGATGGTGCCTTTATTGAATTTAAAGTAACGGAAAAACATAGGCGCATGCAATTGCTAGATAATCTTTATGCGGGCAACAGTATTTGGTCATATGACATATCAAGACAACGAAGATTTACCATAGATGGCGATAATTTAACGGCATTGGCGCAAACTAGTGAACTGCCCAAGACTTTAAGTCTAATCTTTCGGACATACAAAGAAAATGGATTGCTTTTATTTGCTGCAAGTAATAATCATTATACTTCCTTAGAGTTACAAAATGGTAAAATGGTGTACTACTCTAATCAGGATAGTATAGTAAATATGACTATTACTAATCCTGCAAAGTTGAATGATGGCAAGTGGCATAACATTACTCTTCATTCTGCTAATCGCATCTTGCGAATTATAATAGATGATGCTCGAGTTGGAGAGGAATTAGACCTTGCTGGTGTACATGACTATTTGGATCCCTATTTAACGGTTATGTCGGTGGGTGGTGTAAGAAGAGAATATTTACTACAGGAACACATGCCCACAAACTACGAAGGCTGCTTCGCAAACTTTACCATCAACAATGAAATACAGCCCTTCAATGGCTCTGGCAGTGTGTTTAGTGAAGTTTTATTACGTGGTAAAATTACTCATGGTTGCGCTGGTGTAATGGGCATTGGTGCCGCCCAAGTTGCTGATCCTATCAGTATTGGAGTAACTCTAGTAATTGTATTCTTTGTAATTTTGGTGGTTGCTATTTTGGGCTCTTATGTCATCTATCGTTTCCGTGGTAAGCAAGAAAAAATTGGCAGTTTAAGTTGTGGTGTACCTGGCTTTAAAATGAAACATAATCCTCCTTCTACCATGCTAGGTGGTGCAGGAGTTTCACAAAATCAGGCCGATCATGTTCTAACTAGGGGAATGCACGGTAACGAAGCACAAGTTGGTTATCACAATGATAATGGTGATTTGATAAGAAGTGTACCCGGGCATCATATGGTAGGTCCCGAATTGATTTCTAAGAAGTTCAAGGAACGCGAAATTAATCCTGGAGAACACCAACAACAAAGGCCTCAGCGACCAGACATTATCGAAAGAGAAGTGGTTAGTAAAAGTCCCCCTTTACGTGATGAACACCATCCTCCCATACCACCACCTAGTCAATCCCATCATCCTCATGACCATACTAGCTCTGTAGATATGGGTTCGGAATACCCAGAACATTATGATTTAGAAAATGCGAGTTCTATTGCTCCTTCCGACATAGATATTGTATATCACTATAAGGGTTACCGGGAGGCTGGCGGTGTGCGTAAATATAAGGCGACTCCAGCACCACTAGCCTCCTATACACATCATAAACATCAGTCGGCAGCAGCACAACAACAACACCGACATTCTCCCAGGCATGGTGTGGGAGGGCCGTTTGTGCCTCGTGGAGTACCACCACAATCTAATCAACCTCCACCACCTTCCAGTACCCCAAGACAACATCAAAGTACACCTTTAGCTAGACTATCACCCAGTTCGGAATTAAGTTCCCAACAACCCAGAATATTAACATTACACGATATTTCTGGTAAGCCTTTGCAAAGTGCACTCTTGGCCACTACCTCGAGCTCGGGAGGTGTAGGAAAAGATGCTTTGCACAGTAATAGCGAGAGAAGCCTTAACAGTCCAGTAATGTCACAACTGTCAGGCCAAAGTTCAAGTGCCAGTAGACAAAAACCAGTAGTATCTGCACAAGCAGCTTCCCAGGCACCCATGGGCCTGACAGCTGAAGAAATTGAACGTTTAAATGGCAGGCCCAGAACTTCAAGTCTAGTCTCTACACTCGATGCCGTGTCATCAAGCAGTGAAGCTCCCAGAGGTCCTGTTGGCTCTCATCACTTATCATTGGGTGGTGGTTTGCACAGCACTGATGTTGATGCACACAGCTCAACATCCACCGATGAAAGCGGTAATGATAGTTTCACTTGTTCAGAGATCGAGTATGACAATAACAGCATTAACGGTGATGCCAAATTCTCTACCAGTAAAAGTATACCAGATGAACGCAATGCTGTTGGACGGGCCTTGAGTGGAGATGGTGGTAGAGGTGCAGCGGTAGCAAAGGCTCCACCCATGCCACCACATTCCTTTGATGGTTTTGATTCATCTTTTCGTGGATCCCTTAGTACTTTGGTAGCCAGCGATGATGATGTATCAACACATATGGGTGCCTTATATAGACAAGTCAGCAGTGCTGCTTCACCTTCAGCTCCTCCACCTATGGGCTGGGAATATTTACTTAATTGGGGACCAAATTTTGAGAGTTTAGTAGGAGTATTTAAGGATATAGCTGAATTACCAGATAATGTAGGATCAGATCAAAGAGCTACAGGATCATTAAGAATGAATCAGGGTCAAAATAAGCAATCAGAAGAATACGTTTAAAAGAAGATAAATAGAGTAGTTTTAAGAATAGTCAAGGACTTTTTGAGAGTAAAGCTTTAAGATTAAATTTGGATAATCAAACGAAATTACAAAGCAACTTAACATTAGGTGTAGATTAGCAACAAAATGCTGTGTTAACTGTTTTTTGTACTTAGTTAGTTATAGTGTAGGTTTTGTAAAATTTTATAAAATTTTATTTAAGCTTTTGTAAATGTTTTCAACCATAATTTTTCCTTTACTTTTTCGATAGTTTTTCTTAAAAAAATCAGAAATTTTTAAATTCTAAGTTAGGTCGGAATTTTCTTAAGCCATTTCATTATAAAATTATCTTAACTAAATTATTATAAAAAAGTCTTCCATACAAACAAATAGTGCCTTTGAAAAGTAAACGAACAATTTTTAAAATTTTTTCTTAAACAAAAAGAACTGATCACTAGGATATTATAGAATTCAAATAAATAAGAAATATTTAAAATAAAATAAGAAAATTTAAAATTAAGTCATTGTTTTAATTCTATATAAGAACAAAGTTTTAACATAAAATATAAGAAAAAAAAACATGTGTATATGAATCACCTTGTATCAAGGTTTTTGTCCTAACTTATATAGCAATATTCATAGCAACAAGCCAAACAAACCAATATTTCCCGAAAAGGTTTGTGCATAAGTTTTAGTTTAAAACAACACATACATATAACAAAAGATACAACTATATAAGTTAAAACTAACAATTAATCTTAAACAAAACCACCACTTTTAGGTTTAACCAAGAAAATAATGTAAAAATGTAATACTAAATATAAGTCTATTGAAAAAAATACAAGAACGAAATTATTAAACAAATTGTGTGCTATATTAATTTTTGTAAAAAATAAACAAATTTAAATATAAAATATTTAATTCTATATGTATGCGTCTATATTTATAAATACAAAATCGACATAACAATTCACACTGTATTTTAATTTTTTAAAAATTCTTGCCATAAGGTTTATATGATAATTAGTATTTTTAAGAATTAAATAATATTATTTATATATGTTTTTAAAATCTAATTAAAAAAAGCTTTAAGTTTCCTTATCCTTTTAGCTTATTTAATACGAACAAAATCTTTGTAAAAAACATTAAACATGTTTTCCTTTTTATAGTTGTTTAAGTTGTTGTATTTAAATTTCTTTAGTTTTTATCATAAATTGTTTCAACGTAAACAAAAAAACATTCATATCTTTTTAGTAAACAAATTTGTTTTTAGTTTTGTAATAGACGTTCTAAACTGATAATAATTTTTTTTTTTTTTAGAAAATAAATGAAAATTTTTCGAAAATTTATTTTAGTAAAATTGTTTTTTTTCGCTAACAAAATCCATTTAAAATTTTTAGTTTTTTCATTGCGCTTAAAACCAATTTAACTTTCGATCAGAATTTTAGTCAAGTTGATATTTCTTTAGAAAATATTTTAAATAAATAAATTATACTTCGCTTTATTTTAACTACGTCCCATCATATGAAATCGGGTACCACTACACTCAAAAGAAAAATCAATCCATCCAGGGTGAGTATGGATTTTTTTGAATCAAGTACAGAAAGATTGATTCAAGTACGGATTTTCAATCGCAAAATACTTTAACTATCCGTATATAATCCCGATTTCGTACTTGAAATATTCCGAAAATGATATTGATTTAAGTAAAACTAAGATTGAATCAATCTCAAAATACGCTTGATTCAAGTATTATAAAGTGGATTTTATCCCGAATCCGTGCTTAAAAAACCCAAAAAAGTTATTATGATTGATTTATTTATCGCTATTGCACCTTACAGAATGATAAAACACCAACAAATGGTTTTTACTTAAAAAATTGTATGTACATATTAACCCAATAATATATAAACTAAATGAGAAGCAAAAGTTTAAATTTACTTTTTACCCCTTCGTGGTACACATGAGTCTGGCCAGACCTTTTTTCAATGTGTATAGAAAATCAAAACATGTGTAAGCCGAAGGGTTAAACACAAAGAAAAGTTTAATCTTTTTTTTACTTGATTTAAGAATTGTATACTTATTTCAAGAAATTCCGGGATTGATTTTCGAAAGTAATCCCATTTACGATTGTTTTGAGTACGTTTTAGTGTTATTCGTACTTGAATTTTTGAGTACGATTCGTACTTAAAGTAATCATAAAAAACTTGATTTATCCCAAATGTTTTTCTTTCTGTGTAGCCACCATAAGCGTTTGTAGCTACAAACCAATGCTAAGAGATTATTAAAACTTCAGACCAAGGCAAATAAGTCTTTTTGTGTCGTTTATTGACCATTTATAAAATTCGGATCAGTGCATTGCAGTGGCTTGATAGATAAAAACTCCTTAAGATGATACATACACGAGCAGATACAATATTGATCCTACACCCTATAAAGTATATATATTCTGGGTCCTTATGAAAAGCGAAGTTGATTTAATGATGTCCGTCTGTCCGTTGAAATGAGTTTTCCGAAGACCCCATATATGATGGGGGCCAGGTTATTATACATTTATGTCACATATGGTCCGGAATTGTTTGCTATTGAAATTCAAAAAGATCGGTCCACAAATGGCTGAGATATGAGCAAAAAATTACGAATACCTCTAATTTTTCCCAAAAATCCCTTGTGGTTGTGGTATTTTTATTACTTTTTGCTGTATATCTGGGGAACGGCAAGAGCCAAAGTTTCAAAATTAGGTACATACATTTAGGTTGTCAATACACACCATCCTACAAAATGTGGGCGGGATTGGAGAAGTGGGGGTGGTACCTCCCGTACAAAAAAATTAAAAATTTTATAAAAACCTACATTTCAGGGCTGCCATAAAAAGCTCGGAAAAATCAGTTCAGATACGAAAAAGTTATTTTTTTAAATACCCATTTTCGGGAACTAAAGATCTTTCCGAGTCCAAGTTTTATAACCCAAGTAAATGGTAAATTTCTTCTTAAACACGTCGGTATACAAATCTTTCAAATCGGTTAAAAATGGCTAAGTTATAACCAAAATACTGAAATCCCAAAATTACTCTTTTTACCCTTCACCGAAGGTAAAAGGGTATATATAAGTTTGTCAATCCGTTTGTAATTTCTACAATATTGATCCTACACCCTATAAAGTTTATATATTCTGGGTCCTTATGAAAAGCGAAGTTCAAATCTGGTTGTCTCTTATTCCCCCTCCCCACCCCCTTTGCATTTGTTTGCCCAATATGATTTTCGTTATCACCCTTCTTTATTATTTCATCTTTTTAACGAAACAATTTAAACAAATAGAAACGGGGAATTTTTGATTATTTTTGCTACTTAAAAACTCGCAAAAAAAGGTAAATCTACGGTAAGACAACACTGCCTACACTAAAAGAAACAAACATACATGGTATAAACCATTTTGGTGAATATAGGCCACTATTACGGTTCACAACTCAAATAAGTTAAATTGTAATTTTTGTGTTATGGTTTACAACTTTGCTGAGTTGAGTTGACACAACTGAGTTGAGTTGTGAAACCTAAAACGGGCCATATTTCATTTTAATGATATTCCAACAACGTTCGTTTATGGTTCAGTCGTCTAGGGGGTTGAGTTTAGAAACCGTGAGTCCTCTGGTTCAAAACTTGGTTTTTCAAAGAGAATTTTTTTTTAATTTGTATGTTCTAAAAACGATTGTAAAAAAATATTTACCAGTTTTATATTTTTAAATTTAATTTATAATGAAGTTTTTAGAATTGTGAATATGTATGTATGTATATGTAAAAATTATTTACTTTTTGTTTAGATGCTCTGTTTTCTGCTCGCACAATGGTGAAGGGTATATAAGATTCGGCACAGCCGAATATAGCACTCTTACTTGTTTCTAAATAAAGAGGTTCCATTAAAAATTATTTAATAAAATACATGCATATGTATGTATATTAGGGATATAACCATTTGCATTTTTTTGCAAATATCAAAAAGGACCTATCATGGTGAGATAGTGCATACAAAAATATGAAGAAATGTGCCTTCCTTTTTTCGCGAGTGTTCAAAAAGGTTCAGCACCGATCGCGATGAAGTTTTAACTTATAATTTTTTTCAGTTTTACAGGAAATCTATAATTCTAACGTCGAAAGCCATGCTGGTCTTTGCATTTCGTGTTTTTTTACGAAATGGCGATTCCTTGCATTCCAAAAAAGGAAACCAAAAAAACGGTACAAGGGAAGGATACCCACCATAAAAATTAAAAACAATTTGTGAATTTATTTGTAGACCTTTGGTTTTCGGGCCATTTTTATGATGAAAAAAACTTTGAAATTTTAAGTCAGTCATTGGAAACATTTAATAACGCTCACAACTGTTTTCTTCGACACTGGGTTAAGGAGCCATCAAGAATTTTTAAACAGCAGCGCAGCAATATATGCGCTGAGCGGGCGGTGAAAGTTGTTCAAGACATTTTTCCGTTCTGTAAATCAACACGAACTCTCAATTTGAAGTTTATAATGTACAACAATAATGTATAAGTTATTTAATTAAGCTTGTTTTAATTTTTTTACTTTGTAATAAAAATTAAAAAAAAAAAAAAAAAAAAATGTTTGGTGTTTTAGAAATTGCATTCGGTGCCGAAGGTTTTTGGACCGAAATGACCCCTGATATCGATTTTTAATATCAGTACAACATTGCCCATACCGTAATGATAGGTTCTTATTTTGGTTATACCCCTAATGTATATGTGTTCGTATGTTTGGGAAAATATTAATTTACCTTTTTGTACTAAATACTTGTACATTTTTGGTTGTTTTTATGTATATTTAATTAACTTTATAAAATTACGTTTTTTCTTTCACAAATAAATTAGCAACCATCTTAAAATACGTAACCGCTATTCAAAGGTGTTTTTTTGATTTTTTTTATGGCCAGAAACATTGGTGCATTTTTGTGTACATATGTTAGGCACAGGGTACACCTGTAAAAGTACAAAAGGAAGTACAAAAAAAAAAAAAAATCAAACAAAAATCAAACAACAAGCTGATACAAAATTTTATTGTTTTTTAAATTGACTGTTGATAAAAACTAAAGAAAAATTATGTATTTTGTAAAAACATACTTATAATAAAAAGATAAAATCTTAATTCTGGCAACGCTGCTGGGCACTACCTGTAGGCTACACGACGATATGTAAGAAAGTATATTCGGTCATATGATACCCTTCACTCTTGTTTTTACAGACAAATCTTCAAAAAGGTACACTCACAATATTATTACAGTAACGGACTGTAGTTTATTTAAGAAATATTCAGTCATTTTTAAATATATAAACATTTAAAATTCCAAGCAAATTTATTTTTAACTGATTCTAACAGTTATTCAAAAAACTAAAGGCAGAATTAGTCTTTACTCTGTTTCGGTTCCGTGCCGTTCTGTTTCGGAATTGTAATAGTTACTTTTTCTGTAGCAACTTATCAGCCATTTATAACAAATTTATTAGTTTTGCACCGTCCATTGTTTTATTTCAATAAGTTTAAAGCACATAAATAAATTTGAAGAAATTAGATTTTATGAATTCTTAAAATCCAAAAGTAGTTTATTTCAATATAAATATGTATTCTTTATTATATATTTTGCTGTCACTTACAATTACTTAACAAATTTTTGATTTTAACAAACTGAACCGCAACAGAACAGAAAAACTAATCAATTTCACAGGTTTTTTAATAACAAAAACAAATCAGCTGAATCGTAACAGAACAGAAAGTAAAGACTAACTGAGCCTTAAGTGCATATTAATACGGATTTTCAGTTGCAGTTAATATTGTCCGTTGATTGAGTTAAATTCTTCTTTATGTTAAAGTAAATAAAAATGTAATTTAAAGCAACGAAAAGTTCATTTAATTTTTACTGTCAAAAATTCAACACCATATTCCGTAAAATCAAATAAATATTCAGTTATTTTGTAAAATTTTACTGTCAAAAATTCAACACCATATTCAGTAAAAACGATTAAATATTCAGTTATTTATTAAAATTTTACTGTCAATTTTTTACTGTCAAATTGACCCCATATTCAGTAAAAACAATTAAATATTCAGTTATTTTATATAATTTTACTACCAAAAATTAATTTTTAGTTATCTTTAAAAAATGAATTGCTTGTTTTGTGTAAGCAATACCCATTTTCTATTTGTTAAAATAATTTAGTTAAATACATCAAATTTTTAAAGTAAAATAACTGCGAAGCCATATCGGTCATGCTGCTGGTGTCTTATAATTGAGAGTTCTTCTGTAAACAACGTGGTCAGTACAACAAAAGTAAAACAAACGTGTGTAACTGGGTAAGTAAATAAAAATATTCTCCGTCTCTCGCTTATAAGAAAAACAAGTGGACAGGTGTCTGTCTGGTATTTTTAAAAAATTCGGCTCTTTTGTGGAGTAAACAAAAATTTAATAAAATAACTGAATATTTAATTGTTTTTACTGAATATGGGGTAAATTTGACAGTAAAAAATTGACAGTAAAATTTTAATAAATAACTGAATACTTAATCGTTTTTACTGAATATGGTGTTGAATTTTTGACAGTAAAATTTTACAAAATAACTGAATATTTATTTGATTTTACGGAATATGGCAAGGTATATTTACACAAGGTAGACTCATTTGGGAGTGTAGACATGCTGCTCTATAAAAATAACCGAGTGGAACGGAATTGTCAAAATTGTCTTCATATAAATTTAACGCACACATGTACAAATTTTGGCTCATATACACGGAATTTGACATTGGTGTTCCAACTTAGGTAAACAGCTGACAAACATATGGGCCAACGAGTTTACCTTGTGTAAATATACCTTGGGAATATGATGTTGAATTTTTGACAGTAAAAATTAAATGAACTTTTTGTTAAAAATAAATGAAAAATAGGTAGACCGGTTTTTAATTGAACTTTCATTTATTTTATATTACAATTTCACACAGAAAAAATTATTTTTCAAATTCAAACAAAAAATTTGTAGTATCAAAACATTTTTTGTCTGAAATCAGTCCTACAAACAAATTCGCATATTCAAACAATTTATTTGCATTTTGTTTACTAAAAAAAACACTGATTTTTTCAAACAAATAATTTACAGAATCAAACAAAAAGTTTACTGAAATTCATATAAATTTCAAACAAATAATTTTGCTGAATCAAACAAAAATTTTTTGCACAAGCAATTACGCGCACCCAAGCTATCACTGAAGGAGAAGATGAAGGCAGAAGCAGAGCGGCGGCTGACTTTGAGACACATGTTTTGTTGGAATTATTTTTGAACGAAGTCTTGTTTATACACGCAATGTTTTTCTTCATCACTCACTGTTGCTGTATCCTTTCCTTGGCTAAAGAAGAAGAAATGTAACAAACAACGGCAGCAGACCGTCTCGATATGTTTTTCGTCATCATTTTATTTTTGTATTTGATGTATTTAAGTAAACAGTTTTCAAAAATTGAATACGGGATTTTGTTTTTCATTCTTTTTTTCCAACTTTGAAACCAACCAAAAATTTATTTTGTTTCTTATAATGTTGTTGTTGTTTCTGTTGTTTAAAAATGAATGAAACCTTTTTTTTACCTGCTATTTTTTTGTTTTTTTACTAATAACCTCGTCGCGCTATTTTATCATCTCTCTTCTTGTTGTACTTTTTTAAAGTGTCCAAAAATAAACTGTATGTGTTTTGTGTTGTTGTTCTTATATTTCGTATAAAGAAGTGTTGCTTACGATCATATAAAAAATGCAAAAAACGACAACATTAAAGAGCGTTAAATATTTCATACAAAATTATAAAAAATTGAAACCAATAGCGCGTATATTATATTATTGAAAAGTTGTCAACATTTTTGTTGGTTAAATAAAAATCAAACAAAAATATTAATTGAATCAGTAAAAAAATTTGTAGAAATTAAAAAAAATTTCAAACAATCGTTTGTTTGAAAATAATTCGGCAATAATTTTTTCTGTGCAGTTAATTTTACGTACAGAATATTGTGAGTGTATACAGAAAGAAATACACTCGCGATAAATTAATTAATAACGGAGAGGTTATTGTGTATTTGTACTAATGTGTGTAACACCTTAAAATATGGGTCCTGGACCTATCTTAAAGTAAACCGATCGACTTTCTGAGTCGATCGAACGATGTCCGTCCGGCTTGCTGGCTGGCTGTCCATGTAACCTTGTGCGCAAATTGCAGGCCGCAATTTTGGAGATACTTTTGGCTTGTAGGTTCTTATTGGCACAAGGACCAAGCCTATTGAAAATTGGCCTAATCGTAGGACCACGAGAGGAGATAGGGGCAATCTCTTCCACTCCCAAACATTCTAACCGATTTTAATGAAATTTAAAACATAGATAGATCCATATTTATAAGAATACATTACCATCATTCTCCATGGGTCCCAAATACGGTGTACTCTCGTAAATGTGTTTTAAAATAATGTGTGTATGGTATCATATAGTCGGGCTTGACCGACTGTACTTTCATACTTGTTTATACTTACTTTAAGTACGAGTCGTACAACAAAAACAACAGAACAAGACGAAAACACATTATTTTAATGTTTAAAAAGTAAAATTGAGAACTCTTGCTTCCCATTTAGTTTATATTTTAAGTTATATATGTACATTAAGCTTTTAAAGTAAAAACTATATAGGAAATTATGCTGGAGTTTGATAATTCAAATTCTGTAAGGTGTAAAACGGGTAAGTAAATCAATCATAAGAAAATTCTCCTTCTTATTTCACTTTTGGTTATTTCAAGTAGGAATTCGGAACTGAATAAACTTTAAAATACTTGAATCAAGCGCATTTTGAGATTGGTTCAATCTTAGTTTTACTTAAATCTATCTCATTTTGGATTATTTTAAGTACAAATTCGGAATTAAATCAACTTTATAATTCTTAAATCAAGCGCATTTTGAGATTGATTCAATCTTAGCTTTACTTAAATCAATCTCATTTTTGGATTATTTCAAGTACGAATTCGGGATTGAATATGTATAATTTACCGCATTGGATTGATTTGAATACGGATGGATTGATTTTTCTTTTGACTGTAGCCTGTTGGAACCCATGGGCAATAATAAAGCCGCTTATACAATATTATGTCATGAAGTTAAGATTTATGTAACTGTTCTTTGTGCAAAATTTTATTTAGATATCTACATCTACATATATAAGATTTCTTCGTTTTAAAGTGATTTCAGAAAGGAGATTTATATAAGACTTATGAAAAATTCTGGACCCACAAGTACAAAACTTTGGCAGGATATGGTAGCTGATATAGAAATTATTGTAGCTTAATTTTATGTCAATATCAAAATTTAAGCTTTTTTCACAATAAGAGCAAAAATTTCGTTTTATCTTATTTCTTTCCAAAGTATTTCAGATATTTTCCTTTAATTCTTCATACAAAAATATAACATAAGTTTCTAAGTTAATGCTAGGAACACAATTGAGTCATACGTCGTATGAACAAAGGACGTAACGCGGTCTATTTACCCACAACTCCGTCGTGTGATAAAATAAGTGATAAAAAATCCAAATTTATTAAAAATTTTTTTATTTTTTCCTTCTTTTATTTTTCTTTTAAATATTTAATTTGGAAACACAAAAAAAATTTAATTTTAAATTTTTATTTTCTCTGTTTCTTTAAAAATATGGAAGATACGCCTTTGCGTCTACGCCAGTTAGAAGGAGTTTACACGGTGTCTTTCCAGACATGTCTGTTTTTGACATTCTGTTTTGAACATGCTACCAAAAACATCTTGTCTTTTCACGATGTCTTTCCAAACATGTCTGTTTTCATGTATAATAGTCTAATACACATATACATACATACAAATTAAAAACATGAAAACTCATTTCATGTTTGTTTGCCAACCCTACTTTCTTCTCTACCCCGAAGGCCAACAAACAAAACAAACATGTTTGTTAGACATATCTGAAAAGACACCGTGTGAACTCCCTCTTACTGTGTGCCTTTGTATAAAATGTTATATGTTGACAACGTATCTATGTATGTCGTACGCTCCTACGTTCATGCGGCGCAATTGTGTTCATACGGTTATAATAATTCTATTTATGTAGTTTTGAATGAAATTTTTAACAAAATGTTCCAACAAATAATAATAAATACGTAATATTGTTCAGGGCAAAATTTGCAAACGATATCTTTATTTAAAATGTGTGTGGTCGCGAAGAAATTGTTGCTCTATTATGAACACCAGTGAAAATGTTGCTGCCTATTTAAGCTGTGTTCCCATTATGTGTATTTGTCATGTGAATTGTCACTTTTTCACATGTTACATACCGTCTGAACCCCTTCAAACAATATCATGTGTTATTTCTCTGTGTACAGTACACATGACAATTTTGATTTAGAACGTGTTCTATTTTCAAGTGACAAAGCATCTGACATCAGCTGTTTTTTATTAACAAAATTGTTTGTGGCGGCAAAAATTAATTGAAATTTTAATACATATATATTAAAATAGTAAATAAATAATAAAACAGATAAGAAATACACAAATTAATTATTAAAAATGTTTTTTTTTATTTTTGATAGGTTATGTCAAATGTACGTTACATACCATTATGTGAACATGTAAATTAAAAACCTTATGTAAAACTCAAATTTTGACATACACATGAAAACACATGTGGGTAGAAAAGTGACATTCCATATGACAATTACACACAATGTGAACATAGCTTAAGAACGAAGCTTTATAAGGTGTTTATGGTATTAAAAGTTGCTTTCGGGAGTGGTATTTATTTTGGTAAAAAGTTTGTGTTTGGGTTATGTGAAATTATGAACCAATTTGCACTATTTTACAATGTTTTATCAAAATATCTCCAAAATTGCGATATGGCATTTGCCCACAAGGTTAACATGGGCTGAGAACCTGCCAGGTTTTCGGATAGACGCACATTGTAAGATCGATTCAGAAAGTCATACTATGTCGATCGGTATACTAAAAAGTTGTCTAAACCCAATATGTTACACACATCAGCACATAAAACCCTCTTTACTATGGGTATAAAAAAGCAAAATGTGACTGGTTAAAAATACTCTCGCCCATGAAATCGGTAAAAATCTGTTATTATCGATAATTTTAGATTTTGAAGGTGTAATCGAAATTAAAAAATGAAAATAGGATCAAAAAGGTCGATAGGTCAGTTTGATAGAGTATTTTTACTATCACACTACTGTGTTAACTTTCAAATAATGACCTGGTTATTGATCAAAACACACGAAACTACAGAAAAATGGACTTCGTTAAATCAAGTCAGAATAAAATTTTTTAATATTACAATTGCCACCAACATATTAACGATATCGTAGCTCATTTTGTTTCCTTGTATCTTTTAAAGTCGAACTTAACTGTCTTGCTCACTAGATTTGGCAATTGACCCACTAATAGTAGTGGGCCACTATGTAAATAAATATTAATTTAAATATAATTGCTTCAATAATCTTTCATAACAAAGCACCAAACATTAGTAGGTCCCATCTAAAATAATTTCAAATAAATAAATTTGTTTTTGTAATTTAATAGAAATAAAATGGTTTTTTTCTTTGCGAAACATGCAACATTTTGAAATTTGAAACACACGCAAAACGTATTATTCACATTTCACTCACTTAAGTTTAGCCCTTACCAAACTTTTAGTTGTAATGACTTAAATTTACTTAACCTTATTGTAACTGACACATTTTACAGAGAAAATTTAAATGTGTGAAAGAAAATTTTTATTAAATAAAATAAAACGACATGTCCATTTGTAATTGTAAACTCGTAGTTAATTTGACAGTGGTAATGTAAACTAGAAAACAAAACAAAAAAACATGCACACAAACATACATACATATAAAATAAGTTAAATTACTAAAGATTTTGACAGTTTCGGGTGTTTGTTGCCTTTCACCACAGAAATAAACAAAACAAAATGCAATGCAACAGGATTGGTAGAAACAGAAGAACATGATAAAAACAGAAAAGGAAATAGACATTGAGATACACAAAAGCGCATGACTATAAAAGTTGTCAGAGTTTAGTTTCAAAGAGTAAGACTCACAAAGTTCTTAAATAAGTTTTGGATTTTGTGTTGAAATTTTGTTGTTTTGAACTTCTGGGGAAAATGGAAATTATCCCGAGAATTTCCGCTTTGAAAAAATACAAAAAAATATTACTAAATTCAACATTTTTATTTTTTCGAATTTATTCTATGAACTAAATTTCAGTTATGTATTTTA
The DNA here is from genome assembly GCA_949318255.1 of Pollenia labialis. Classification (NCBI taxonomy): domain Eukaryota; kingdom Metazoa; phylum Arthropoda; class Insecta; order Diptera; family Polleniidae; genus Pollenia; species Pollenia labialis. The sequence goes on from OX439141.1 coordinate 118,235,187, forward strand.
TAAAGCTTTTTTGTAATAGTCCTATACCTTCAAGAAAATACAATATAATAGTCTGGTAGTGTATAAAGTCATTCCTAAAAATTAAAGGAATAGGACTATTACAAAAAAGCTTTATAAAATACATAACTGAAATTTAGCTCATAGAATAAATTCGAAAAAATAAAAATGTTGAATATAAGAAAGTAACCTATGAAAGGAAATAATTCCCAGTTTCTATTTGTTAAAAAATATTATTATTTTTGAAAAAGTATTTGGTGATAACAAAATTTTTTATCTTAGCGCAGAGAAAAAACATGTTTAAATATGGTCACCCCATCAAAACCATTATTAAAGAAAATTTTAAAAATATTATGTTTATGTATAACCATATTATTGTCACCGATAAGCATATTATCGTGAAAATTGCCGTTCATCAAAAAGTCACGACCGTATTATGGTTTCCCCGAAACATGTTATGGTTAAATTTGACAATAATTTGTTTTAAAATTAACAATATAATATCATTTTCATCATTTCTAAGAACAACATGCTATGGTTAAAAACAACCATGCTATTATAAGTTTGAAACAAATTTTAGTTATTATTAACCATAACATGTTCGAAGGCAACCACAATATGGTTGTGGCTTTTTGATGGAGGGCTAATGTAACCATAATATGGCTTTCGGTGACAATAATATGGTTAAATAAAGTTTAACATTTTCTTTAAAAATAGTTTTGTTGGAGGTGACCATTTTTAAACATGTTTTTTCTCCGGGTGTTAAAACTTGAACTTTTTGTTTACATATTTCGTTCAGAATAGGATATTGATTAATGGCGTCCAATGTAAATGTAAGTCGAAATACTTTAATATTTTTGAATGTATCGCTAACTGCCTATTACTTATGGTGTTTTCTTTTCTACACAACAAATGTCGCCTTCTAAAAAGGTGCATGTATAAAATCTCTTGCCAGCTCTGTAATAATGCTTTTTGATATTTGACGAGAATAAAACACAAGATATGAAAAAGTAAAATGCCCTCTTTTTAACACATGACGAAAATTGTTCTTCATCATTATATGTAGTTAATTTTTTAAGGCATTTTTTCATTATTTTCTGAGATTTTGTTTTTAACCGATTGAGTGATTACAAATAAATTTTTGGGTTTGTTTCCAATATTGCAATTTTTCTCGAATTTTAGCCATGTTCCCGATAGACGTGATTTTTACTGTATGTTTTATGATTTTTTAAAGCTTTAATGATTTTTAATAAATTTTAGACTTTGCTATATTGCCGCTGTTAGCAAATTTTTACGAATTACCGCTAATTTAGCAATTTTTAAAGAGTTTTTGCCATTCCTAATGGTCTAAGGGACTTTTTATCAATTTATGGGTTCTTTCAAAAATTAAAAATGTTCGCGAATTTTCGCTATTTTTGCAAAATTTTTTATGTTATTTCGGATGTTTTAACTGATTTAGAGATTTTTTCTCGAATTTTAGCCGTGTTTGCGATATGAGCGAGGTTTGTGATTCTTTACAGCTTTAACGATTTTTAAAAAAAATTAGATATTGCTATTATGCCGCTATTACAAAATTTTTGCAAATGTCCGCTTATTTAGCAATTTGTACCCAATTTTTGCCATTTCTTATAGGATTAAGGACTTTTTATAAATTTTATGGCTCGTTTGAAACAATAAAAATTTTCGCAAATTTTCGCTATTTTTGCAAACTTTTCCGAATTTTTGAATTTTCGCGTAACTTTGTTGCTCTTTGAGGCCGTTATTAAAGAAATATATTTGGGTATTTATAAAAATCATTAAAAATATTATATTTTAGATGCAGCTTATATAAATCAGTAATTGTGTTTTCTTTTCTACACAAAAACTAAGTGGTAGACTCTCTTATCATGCAGCTGTTAGCAAATGTTTGCGAATTTCCCCTAATTTATCAATTTTTTACTAAATTTTTTCCATTCCTTTTGCATAATTTTTTTTGTTATTTTGTAACATTTTGTTTTTTTTTTTTTTTACCGATTTAGCGATTTCAAATAAATTTTAGTGCTTCTCTCCGAGTTTGCAATTTTTCGCGAATTATAGCCACGTTCGCGGTAGAAGCAATTTATTCCTGTAAGTTTTCTGATTCTTTACTGCTTTAACGATTTTTAATTAAATGTATACTCTGCTATCATGCTGCTTTTAGAAAATATTGGCGAATTTCCGCTAACTTAGAAATTATTACCAAATTTTTGCCATTCCTTATAGTTTTAGTGACTTCAAATCAATTTTATGGTTTGTTCAAAATATTCAAAAATTTCGCGAATTTTCCCAATTTTTTTTATATTCGGAAAAAATTTTTTTAAGCGATTTCAAATAATTTTACGGTTTTTTCCAAGTTTGAAATTTTTCGCGAATTTTAGCCATGTTCGCGATATAAGCGATTTTTTCCTGTGGTTCTTTAGAGCTTTAACGATTTTTTAACAACTGCCGCTGTTTGCAAAATTTTGCGAATTTCCTCTAATTCATCAGTTTTAACGATTTTTTGCAATTCCTTATAATTTTAGCGACTTTTAATCAATTTTTTTTAGCTTGTTTTGTATATTAAAAATGTTTGCTATTTTTGCAAATTTTCCGAATTTTTGCAATTTTCGCTAGACTAGCAAATCCTAAATGAAGTTTTGTTAGTTTCGAAAGTACTTTAAGTCGTTCCACACGGTAAATAATATGCACTCGATCACAGCGATCGTTAAATATACTAATAAATTAACAGAGATGCCACTTGATTGAAATTTTTAGATATGTTGTTAAAATTACGTTACTGAATTGCTGTATTGTTACCGTACGCAATAAACTGTGCCGTTAAAATTAACGGTAACGTCAAATATTTCGAACAAACCATAAAATTGATTTGAAGTCACTACAAATAAAAGGAATGTCAAAAATTCGGTAAAAACTGCTAAATTAGGGGAAATTCGATTTTTTTAAATTCCCAAAAAACAAATTTTTAAATATTATTTTTGCAAAATGTTTGTAAAAACCGTGAATTGTAAAAATGTGGCTTTTATATGTCAAAATTTTTTTGTTTGTTTTGTTTTTTTTTTTTTGAAAAATAACTACGAATTTAAAAATAAACAATGAAAAATATTTTGCCGTTAAGATAACTTAAATAAATGACGTTAAAATAGAACATAGCAGTAAACGTTATGGTTAAAAAAGTTATGCTAGGAACACAACTGGGACGAACGACGAATTTCGTCCAGCACGACGAATTATTCGGAAGAAATTCGCTGTATAAATTCGGCGTATGAAACACAATAACGACGAAAAAACAAAATGGAAATAAAATATGTTGTATAAACAAGAAATAGTGGTACCATATGAACAAAAAATACTTCACAAACAAAACATTAAGAACAACTAACTAAAATACTTTTTATTGTCAATTTTTTTTACAATTTGTATTTTAAATTATATTCAGTTAAAATTTTTCAATTTCTAAAGTAAAAAGTAACTTTATTTACTAAAACACTTACCATTTTCAAACAATATGGCTACCCGGTACTGATTTGTTCGTCGTTCCCCGGCGTAAGAATTAGAATTAAATCTATTTAAAGTTTGCAACGTCCGGCGAATTTTCGTCGGCGCCCTAATTGTGTGCTTTTTCATGTACACAGATATTTTTTATTTTTGGCGACGAATATTCGCGGCCAAAAATTCGTCGTTCGTCCTAGTTGTGTTCCTAGCATTACTGAATAAAATTTACGTTAACTTTGCTATTAAATATTTTTAGCAATTAAAATTATGTTAAAATTGAATGGAGAATCGCACTACTTAGCTGTTAACTAGGCTAAATAAAAACCTTAAACTCTTCTTGAGTAATTTTTTATGAATTTGCAATTAGTAAAATATTAGTAAAATCATCAGGGAATCCCACAGTAAGTTCCCGGGAAGGCGGTAATTAAAAACAATTGAAGTTTCCGAAAAAACTCTGGGGACGGGAATCCGAATACGTAAACTACTATAAAAAAGTCTTTGTAATAAATCTGAATTTTCTTCTACTCAAAAATTTTTTACACATACTTAAATAATATGTGGAACTTAACTTCTTCTTTAAATTAAATTCTGGCAATACCATTTTTCCCAAGTGGACCTTCTCACACTCACCTGTTCGAATTACAAACAAAAAGGCAAGTGCATAACAGTTAAACTCTCAGTCGTAAGGAGAATTTCGAAGTGAAAATAACGGTTACAAAACTAACGGTGCTAAAACATGTTAATTACTCACAAAGAAGAAAATTTAAGAATTAAATCAAAAATGAAATCACTTAAATAAAATATATTGGAAAAAAAACAAATTTCAACATTTTTTTTAAGTGAAAAAATATTTTTTAAGTACAAATAAATCTGTTTCTCTTTTATATACTTGTATATGTGTTTCAATGTGCGTTGGCTTAGTCGGGAAGGCCATTGTGAAATAAGGTTGAATGAAGTTTAAGGAAACTTTTAACCGGAGGTAATTTCTTTAAATAACAACAACAAAAAAAACCTAAAAAATTTTATTACTAATGAAAAAGTTGGAAAAAAATATCGTTATGCAGCAGCGTCATCAAAATAAAAAGGAAGAAAATTATAGAATTTATCATAACAATACAGCACCAACAGTAACAACAACCATGCGAAGCTCAGCAGGATTGCTGCCAACGAGTCGTGCTGCTTCATCATCCAGTACAGTGACTACTATACAATTGACTCCTTTGTGGGAACATATTTTAAGAACGCGAAAATTACCTGAAACTATTTGTCCACGCATAATGTTTGCCGAATTTCTCGAACGTTTAAAAGATCCAGAGTGGCAAGTACGTCAACATGCTCTCAGGGTTTTTGTAGATGTTTTAGTGGTAATGAAATCTAGAGCAGATTCGTATATGGAACCTTTGATAGGTCAATTGGTGGAAAATCTTGGACATCAGGCTCCCACTGTACGTAAGGGAGCTTTGGATTGTCTAAGGGTGTATTTGGCTGAAACCGCCATGCCAGACACCATAATGTTGCAAATTCTAGATATTGGTTTGAATCAAAAAATCACCAATGAACCCTTCGGAGGTAGACTTACGTGTGGAGTTATGCTTTCTTTGCCAGCACTACTGCAATCCACTTTGCATACTTCGAAGAGTCATTGTATTTTGAGAACCACCATCGATATGTTGGTTCAAAAAATGGGGCAAGTGACTCACCAGGAAATCACTTTAAAAGTTTTACGGAAAATGCGTGAACTAATAGGAGAAGGGGAGTTTATGAAATATATGTCCCATGGTGCCTATAGAGAATTTGATTTATTGTGTAATGTTTATGGTTTATCCGAACGAGAAGATGGTTTAATACAACCCACTCATGCAAATTTTATCTCTTCCGAATCCAATACAAATACATGGCGCCTAATGGCTGCTAAAAAGCCCTCTAAACTTGGTAATTGCTGGCGTTCTTCTGAGGAGGAAGATGCTAGGCTAGAAGAACAATGTGCTAATGAAGCTGTTCTTGCTTGTCCAGCCAAGGTTATAATGGAAACCGAAATTAAAATTAACGACGATACTTTGACAATGCGTATTTTGGAGGCAAAAGATGATGAAGTTTGTTTAGTAGAGCCAAAAGTTTTTCATAAATCTTTAATAGAAACCTGTCCAAATAGTTTAGAAGATGAGGTAATTTGCGGTCGTCTTGCAAGTGCTAAAAGTTTACGTGAGTCCTCATCGTCGTTGGTAAAACTTTTAAGCGATTCCGATGACTTGGAAGAAGAAAACCCCAAACAAGAATACTTTACCACCATAGTGACACCTTCAACACCTTCACGTACCCCCAAAAGAGTAACATTTGGTGGAGAAGTTGTAAAAATGCGCACGCCTGATAGTGATGCAAATTCAACAACCAACAACAATAATCGCCAGCAGTCTCAAAAACTTCAACAGTTATTTAATCATGGAGATGAAAATGATGATAAAGCAACCAATAGTAATAAGGACGATAATCAACCAACGTTTATCTTGCAGTCCCCACCCACAACTGTTGATTCTAGTAAAACTTCAATTTTAACACTTGACATACCAAATGATAATACAAAACCATTAACACGACCCAAATCCGGTCCGACTTTAAAGACCTCAGGAATAACTCAAAAGTCTCCTTCCCCAGCAGCATCTTCCCAAACTAACTCACCAAAGTCTCCCGCGAAATCACCTAAGGATTCCCCAAAATCACCATTTAAACGTTTAAGCATTAGCCCGGTAGACATCATTAGTCCACGTACGGCTCATAAAGAAATCGAGGTTTTACATAATTTACAGCGAGATCCTTCGCCTAATCGTGCCTTGACGGCCAGGAGAGCCAGCTTGAAAACAGAAGATTTAAATACTCCCTCCCCCGCAGATACGCAAACTCAATGGATGGATAATAATATGGATAAAAGGACACATTCAAAACAAAGTCCAGTTGCGCCACTAGCACCTCGATCTTGGGAGGAATTGGGTATTGTGGATGATGACACAATTTTGGACTTACGTTCGGGGGTAAGTGAACCAAAACTTGATAATTTGAAATATTAAATCATAAGCAGAATCAAGGTAAATACAAATTCACAAATTTGTATAGAATGTTTAAATATCTAACTACGAAATAATTTACTAATCACAGTACAATGTTAGTACTATATAAGTATGCCCATCCTCTCAGAATCGCTAACTCAGTCGATCTAATTATGTCAGTTTGTTTATTTGATTGGCTGGTTGAGTGTCCATGCACAGATCTCAGGTCTCAATTTTGATGATAATTTAATCAAATTTGGCACATAAGCGTTTATATGCCGAAAAATATTGTAATAAATGTTGCAATTAAGATCAAATTATGCAAAAAGACCTTCGCTTCCCGAATTTTGGCTATTTAACGACTTTCGTATTCCCAAATTCAAGCGAATATTTTGTTAGAACATTCAAATAATACAAAAGTGTAAAAAAAACATAAAATTAGATAAAAAATTATAAATTTTATCAAAAAAAACCTTTAACAAAGTTATTTTTGGGAATATAAAATTTTTAATTAACAAGATGTTGTTTTTGGTGCTTATTTCCGATTAGGAATTAAGCACGACTGTGACTTACTTATTCAAAATTTAATAATGCAAGTGTATGAGAGTTCAGTAGAAGTATACGATTTGACAGAAAAAACCGGTGACCGCCGTGAAATGAAATTTATTTTAATTTAAAAAAAATAAAAACAAATATTGATCATGCTTTTAATGATAAAGATGACAGATTATTGTCCCTCAAAAAAAAGTACTTATGGTCACGGAACTTAACAAGACTATAAAAAATTGTTACAAATCAAAAAGAGATTCAAGTGGTACAATCTAAGACTACCAATTTTTAGAAAAGACAAGAAAATAACAAAGAAATTGGATGTGGTCGGCATAATATGCAAACCTGCTAAATCATTTTTTTAAGTAAACCAGCATGTAGTTTTTCTTCAATTTGAGCATTGAAGTGTTTGTTTTTTTTTTAAATTGTTGTTCCTTTTTAAATAAGATTTTTATGTTAAAATATATTCTTTTAAGGTCCGTTTTCACAACTTACCGATAGCTTAAGGTAGGATTTAATCGGCCGTATATAAGGGTTCCATTATTACAACTTTATTTTAACCTACCAGGTATGATGAATCTTAATCTATTTTATCGCTCACTTTAGGTTAAAGTTAAGTTTTAATAATGGAACTATTTTTATAAGGCCGCTTAAAGTCTACTTTTAGGTATCGGTAAGTTGTGAAAACGGGCCTAAGTCGTATTTTTAAACTTTGAAACTATACAAAATTACAATTATTCGATTAACCGAATAATATAAAATTGTTGGATTAAATTTTTACCTCGAATAATTTTTTGCGTGATTAATCGATTAATTCAAAACAGCGATTAATTGAATACCATACTACCAGTTTGTCAGCTTACTATGCAAACCTGCTACCTCCCTTTCACCATATTTTACAGGAGAGACAAAAACTTATTATATTTCATATTTTCAGCTTGAAAGGAAAACCAAAAATTTTTGGTTTTACACACCTCAAGACTCAAATTGAAGAAAAACTACATGCTGGGGCCAAATAACCGCATTCTATATCGATCAAAATTATAATACAATTTAAATGGGAATTTCGATCCAGATCGAATGCCGTAATTTGGGCCCTGGTCGACGAGGCGTATCATTCCCTACCAAACGTCATCAATATTTTATTTTACTCCAAAAGTGGATTTTTTTTTTTATTCCCTAAGCTAATCCCCGCGAAGCTGTACGCTTGTCTGCAGGAAAGAAACCAGATTCTCTGGCGGGAATCGAACCCGCAACCCCGGGGCTGATAGACTAGCTCGCTACTAGCTAGCCTACCGGGGCACTCACACACTTTGTAGATAAGACCTCTTGTTTTGGAAGAAAGAAACCAAATTTTTTTTTTTTTTTTTGAAAAAGATGATTTTTAATTTTGCGTTTCAGGTAACAATATACAGATAAATTATAAATTTTGACTACAAATAGTTGCACTCAAAATAAAATTTCGTATGAAAAATTATAATTTCTATATTAACAAATGTTTTATCTCGTGATCATTAAGAGAATCTTAGAAATGCCCCAATCATAGTGATTGTAAAAAAATATTTGTAAAATTATTGAGATCAAGATATATAGTGAGATAAATAGATATAGTGTAAGTGTTTGGACAGTGCGTGTAAGTCAAACGAAATGATTGAAACAAATTTTTGCTATAAACTCTGAAAAATAAAAATTTTTAACTTTCAATTTTTCTAAAACTGTAATGTGATGACGCTGAAATTAATTCATAACCATATACGCATGTGGATTTAGACATTCCGTGCATTTTTAGCTTAAAAAGTAAACTGGTCTTAAGTATCTTTTAAATCAGAGCAGAGCATAGAAATAAAATCGCTTGTATGTGCACAGTGGAAAATTTTGGTCATTTTCGAATCAAAAATCTTTAACTTTTGAATTGATGATTTTTCTTGTAAGAGTATTTTTTTGTTTAATAGGTGGGACTTTAAGCTTTAATTTGTATTTTCAATCTTAAAAATCGAATAATAGAAAAAAATTTATGAACGGTTAAAAACACATTTTATATTTTTTTTTGAGTTTTTGGATAAGAGTTATATGTTTTTATGTATTTTCTTTTCAGTTTTAATGGTATTATCAATTGGAATTAATAAATAGCTTTTTAGCTTAGATTTTTTTATAAATTGACAACCTTCGGCCCGAGGACTTTAAAGCCCCAATATTTGCAAGGGCCAAAAGTTGCATTTTTTTTAAAATATATTCAGCTGCAGTAGAGTTACAAAAATGTCATTGCCGGCAAATGTAAGATACTTAAAGAAAAGCTTATGAAGTTTAAAGTTTAGTTTTTTTATTTTGGTGATTATTTTAATAAGTTTTTGGCACAAAATAGTTATTATTTACAATAAAATATATTAATTATGCTGGATTTTGCCAAGCTGTATGCCCGGTATCTTCATCTACAAGTTTAATATTAATTATATAAGATTCCTCGGGAAATGGCTGTTTATATTCACTTTGTCCTAAAGACCCATCACACCCCCCTTTTACAATACAGAGTTAATCTTCGAAGATTTTTAATTTCCACAGACTCTATCATCACAATCCTGGCTGTTGTAAGATCAAGTAAATCTAGTTTCAATATTACATTAGCATACGTATTTGTAATTTCTATTGATGCTGGGGGTGGATAGAAACATTGTTTTACTTGCTAAATTTTATATATGGTGGAATATAGGAAATTTTTTTTTCAAAAAAAGATTTCTTAAATATTGTATTGAGCTTTTCTTAAATTTAAATCAATTCATTAAAGTTTCAGTAATTTTAGCCTCTTCCAGAGTTTTTAGAACCTCCTTCTTTTTGGTTTTTGAAGAAGGCCTTATGCTTTGCCAGTTGACCGCAGTCCTTGGGTATACGCATAAGGAAGCATTTTTACGTTTTGTTGCTGATTTCGACGTTGTCGGATAAAAGCTGCATGGTCTTCCTCGTTTTTGTAAAGCGTTTAAAGACTTACTTTTGATAGCAGAGTATGAACAAATTTTGTATTTAACCAATCTTCATTTCTTTCAAGAAACGCTTTAACAGTTCTGTTCGCTTTCAGCCTACGAATTTTAAACTCTGGTTTTACCGTTTTTTGAAATTTTTTTAATATTAGTTGTATGTTAGCTTCTGAAAACAGGTAGTTTTTTGGTAAAAATTTAGCAACACTTACCACCTGCAATGTAGGCATGGATGTGCACATTGAGCACTTAAAATTATTCATTTTTACATCCGCATCCGTTTTTTTTTTTTTTTCTTAACCAAATCGTTTAAGCCCATTTTAAAGAGATGTTGCTTGACAAATCACTTAAATTATTTTCTTGTTTAATAAGAAACTCAAAACTGCATAAAAAACGTTAATAATTGAATTAAAAATTTTGTTTTTTAATTTCTGAGTTGATCAACATTTTTGCATGATATTGTTAAACTTTAATTTTACGTTAAAATTAAATCGACGGCAAACGGCGCCAACAGTTAAAATCCTAGTCCAAGTTGCGTAGGGAAGCCAAAAACCATTATTTATTTCAAATTAATAAACTTCAAATCTGCTAAAAATATATACAAAACCCATAACAAAAATAATTATAACTATGAATATGGTATAATTTTATCTCCCCAAAGTCGAAAGTGGTGTGTTCTGCCGCCATTTTCGAATACTTCTGCTGACATAATAACTATAATTTCTGAAAATAATTATTATTTGACATCTTAGCTTTATAAAATAATTTGATTTATGGTTAATTTCAAACATTTCTTAAAATCAATTATGAGATGCAAACACCTTATATTATCCACTGTGCAGTGGTGTAGGAAATTAAATGCTTGCTTTTGGCCGACCATTTATCCTTTCGTAGATAAGGTCTTTCATTTAAGATTGGCTTAAAGTTTAATTTAAGCTTATATATAACTTCTACAGGCCTTTAAACCTGAAAAGACAAATTCAATTTTTAAGTATTTTTGTTTTTTTCATGTATTACTAAGTACTTAAAAAAAAGGCTTATGAATGAGAATGGATGGATGGTTATGACATCAGAAAAAATATTACAGCCCAAATTCTTATTTATTAACAAATTCGAGTAACCTTGAATTTGTTTATATTAAAGTAATTAAAAACGTACAAGCAAAGAAATATTTACTTATTATTGTGGTAATATAATATTTCAAAACCTACAAGTTAATTTTTGTATGTACATAAATACATTCTTGTATTAAAATTAGGGAGATCGAAAGGTAATTATTTCTCCGGTTTTAACGGTTATTTTAGTATTGCTGAAGCCGGTTATTTTAAAATGTAAATTTTTCGAATGCCCAAAAAGCCGGTTATTTTGGTATAATAAGCCGGTCACTTAAATAATGTGTAATTTATATACGTTTTTCTTGCTTTTGTTGTAAATGGACCGTTAATTTGACTATTTTTCTAATTGTAATATTGGGCAAACTTACACTGTTTATGAAGAGTGTCTCAAGCCAAAATGTGTCAAATTGCTTCAACAAGCGTGTGTTCTCTCTCGTAAAAAAAAACCAAAAACGATTCAAAATACTATAAAAAAATGTTCAGTTAAAAATGTAAATTGCAGTTTGTGTGAGAGTAGTGTAAGTTTATTTTTATAAAGATGTCCTCTCTTAAGTGTAGAGATGTTTTCAACGGGATTAAAAAGACAAAGAAAGATGCTGAAAGTGCTTTAAAATGATACGTTTCAAAGGTTCTTCTACGTCACGACTTATTAATTACCGTTCATTACTCTACAAGTTTGATACAAATGTGCGCCAACCAAAACTTGATTCCGTTCCAAGTAGTTCTAAAGAGACGGCAACTAATTGGGTGAATATTAGTTCATTGTATTGCCGAGGACGCAATGCCCGACAAGGCACTAAAAAATCGTAAGAAGATCTAGCAAATATTCATGCTTAAAACTACAACATTCCGGCAAAATCAACGATATGAGAAAAATTCACCAGCAACAACTAAAAAACAAAACCGAAGAAATCAAACAATGTCATAAAAGATCAAAATCATTTGAAATATATCGAGCCCTTATATCAAAAATGATGTAACCAACAAAAATAAAATTTTACAGGAGAATGTTTTTTTTAAAATATTTTTGCTTCAAGTCTAGGGTTTCGCTTGAAATTGCTTTTGCTCTTTTTTCGTAATGGTACTTCCTAGAGATATGAGATTTTTAGAGATGTTGCAAATAATCAAAAATTATCGATTTTCATCAAAAAAAAAATATCTATAATGTTGTTGGTTACATCAGTTTTGCTATCAGGGTTCGATATAAACTTGGCGAAGAGGTTTTGTTTGCAACTTTTCAAAAATATGATTATAAATTTCTTGGTAGGAGGTTATTAGTATCAATTAAAAGCAGGTTTGTGGCAATTTGTTTCTTTGAGGAAGCACAGGACATAAAATATTTATAAATTTAGGCATATAGACATGCCTAAACACCAACAAATTATAACTTTTTTAAAATAAAATTGGGAGAATAACTTTATATATAAAATAATATATTAATTAAATTCCTATAATATTTGAAAACCAAAGCTTCTTAAAAATTATTTTTCAAAGATATGTATTTTGTTGCTTTCTTACCTTTTTGAATTGTTTTGTTTTTATTCATATTAACTTTTTATTTCAAAACTAAGTGTTTTTTTATTTATATGAACAAACCTGTTTTACCGGCTACTTTTAAGATGTTTAACTTAAAACCGGTTTTTTTAATAGCAACCGGTTTTTGAAAAAAGTCTAATAATCCCTCCCTAATTAAAATATAATCTTATCATTTTGTAAGTACTAAATTAACCTTTCATGTAACCAACAGGTTTACCACTTTTATAAATTCCGCCATTGCTCTTGTCTTGTTTGTGCCTTATTGTTTAACCTGTTAAAAATTATAAGGCCAATTTTTAGATAACTATAACATATATTTTAAATAAAATTTTTGGAAAAAATTTTATTTAATATTTTTAGATAACTATAACATATATTTATACTTGGTTACCTACCACAGTTGATTGTGCTCAATTGTGCATAAAATATTTAATATAAATAAAAATATTACTTCTATACTCGCTTTTCAGTACAGCGATCAATCAGTCAAAAACAATCTTATTATGCCCGGCCTTCAATCTTAACAAAGAAAATTTTGCATCGTTCGCGTCCAAGAGAAAAAATTTCTTTTTGTAAACAGATTTGTGTGTGGCTTCCCTGCAAATAATAGGACCAGTCCAAACACGTGTGTAAAGAGTAGCCCACAGGGGACTAGGGCTAGTCCAAAAGTAACCCAAACGTATGAAAAAACATGATCCATTTAACATTACGATGTCCTAGGCCAGGACCATATAACCCATCTTTGGACTACAAAAGAATAGTTTTAAAACTACTCCATTATGTACACAAGAGGATTAGTTTTAACTTCGTTTAAAAACGAAAACATGTCGTTAAAAATGAAGACATGTCGTCTCACTACAAACACCTTTTAACAATGACATGGTCCATGCTTGCATTACCTCGGGCCAGTCCATGGAGTAGTCCATTTCATGAAATTGGATCAGGTGGTCCAATAATATTTGCTGGGTTGATTTAAGCAAAAAGTTATAACTCTAAGCGAACTATAATTTTCTTAAATAAACCTAAAATAATTGTTTTAAAGGCAAAAGATTTCTCAGTAAAACCTTATATTTGTTATAATGATTTTTTTTATTTATAAATTGAACTTAGTTTTTATAATTTAAATTAAATTTTGACAGGTGTTTTCATTTAATATGATTGGTTTTTTCCAATAAGCGGCAGTAAGTAATGTTTGAATGTTAGATTTGGGACGTCGAGGAAGATGACGTCATGGCGAGACGAAGTTCTCGAGTAGGAGGGCAATGCATTTGTGTATAGGTATGACCGGTAGGAAATTGTTGAACTACCTTAAGCCCCTAATATTTAATAAAGTAAAACATTAGCCGATATGATTTTTGTGTTAGTGTGAGTGTATGGTACAGATTGCCGGCAACAACGACCCCATCAGGAGAGCTTCAGCTGACCTAAAAGCGGGCATACCAGCGACTCTGGCAATCTGGCCACTTTGTGTTTTTTTAGTTTTTGTCTATTTGGGTTTCACAAACAGAGTTGCATTAATAAAGACTTTTATAGCATAGGTGTTTATCAAATAAATAAAAAAAAAATAGTATTATTTGAAGTCTAAATGGGTTTCTGTAATTACAGGAGCACAAATGTCATTGAAATGCGTTTTCTTCAACACCTTTCAGACTTCTTTTATGGTGACGAACAAGGTGAAAAATGTTACCGATGTCTTGCAGTAATGGAAAAGCATTATTTGGACCATTGTCATCAGACCATTATGGGTAAATACTGCGGGATGCAAATTCGTGAAACGTCATCGCAACATAAAAGGAGAAATCGAAGAGGAAAAATATAAAATTTTTGACCAAAAATAGAATTATGTAAACAAATTAAATTGTCTCTTAACACTTAATCCTAATCCAATCAACACAATCAAGAAACATACATTTTTTTATTGAAAATTAAAATTTTGATGTTTTTGCTAGTTACATTGCAACTTTCTTATTTTAATTATAAACATGTTTGGAACAAAATTATCTTTAGATATGGGTTTCAAAATTAAAAAAAATTATTTTTGCCTTAACGGAAGGACTGAAAATGTTGAATTTTGAAAAAACGTAGAAAAAAAATTTTTTTCCAGTCTTAGGCAGGTAACTCGGTGAATTTTTGTCCGAAAAGCACAGTATAGATATCGGCTGAAAGAGGAAAAAGACATCGTTGTAACATTGTAAAATTTGCGTAAATATAAAAATCAGTTCTCAAAATTTTTGAACTTCGCGTATATCTCGCAAACGCTTCTTAAGAAAATTAAATGAATGCCATATTCTTGTTCAGCAGCCCCGATTTATCTTAGAAAAAAATTTGTGAACCAGGGCACTTTTGGGAACGTAGATTTTAAAAGAGTAAATATAACGTTGGATTTTTTGAAACTTGTAGTGGACATTCAATCCTTTGCTATGCTTCTGCAAATAATTTGCTATAGAGAATCGATCGAAGTATATGGCTTAAAATATATATTGATTGGACCACTTGTTGCCCCTTTGATTTTGTTGGTGGAGCATTTTCTTCAAGTGCTATGTTATAGTCATTGTGTAAGCGGTAAATTAAATAGTTAAGTTGTTGAAGAAGATTTACTTTAATACATTTTTGGACACCTGTCACATTAAGCTTTATTAGATATATTCTTCGTATAATATTTTTAAACCAAACTCATTCTCAAGAGAAAAACGCATGAACTATTTTGTTAAAAAATACGGGTGCGTTCTAGATACAAAATTTAGCAAATTTTAAAAACGAAAGTTTATAAAAATATTTAAATTTATCTACTTCATTCTTTAAGAATCTATTATTTTTGCAAAAAAAAAACACTTTAAACCTACGAAAAACTACGGTCATTTTGTAAATAGTAATTGAATTAAAAATATCGTTCGATTTCAATCTCACTTTATTTCATTTATTAGAACCTACCCGATAAATTAATATAAATCTTGGAGTTTACATACCTTTGTCGATTTTCTTTTGAGAAATGAAGTATTAAATTGTGTTGAAAAAATGTAAAAAAAATAAATGTTAAATTACTCGCTAAGCATAACTGTTTTTTTTTTTTGTTATTCCAACGGACACCTACATTTGGTTTGTTTATTCGACTTAAACTTAAAAAATAATTATACATTTAACAGAGATACTATATATTCGAAATAGTTTGTATAGTTTCTATATGCAGGCTTTCAAGGTCATTAATTTTCAATGAAATTCGACGTTTCGTTGGTATTCTTTCCAACTTCTTCAGGGATTGATTTTTTATTAAAATCTGGCAACATTGTAATAAATACAAAGTAAGAAGTAGTCCAGAATGTACTACAAAAGTGACTTCACAAGCGCAGCTGTTTGCAGTGTGTGACGTTTGTCGTCATTTATTTTGTTTATTTACATTTTTTATAAAGGCATTTTGACATTTGTCGTCTCAATTCTTGCAACAAAATGCCTGTTGTTTTTTCTATTGTTTCATTGTTGTAGTACTGAGGTCACTTTGTTAAAACATTTTGAAGTAGTTAATAATAACAATTATTATAATATTAATTTTTGACAAATTAACTTACAATAATCTTTTAGTTTTACATCATCCATAAATTATATCACAGTATTGGACAACACAACACAAAACTTAAAATATTAAAATTTGTTTTCCTCTTTTATATCAGCTTTGTGTTCGTATATTCTCACGCCTAAATGTCTCTTCGTTGTACCAATGTAGATTTTTACATTATCCCCGCCATTACATTCAATTTGATTAACTACATCACTTTGATCCCTACACGCAATCTTTGTTTTTGTTTGTGTAAATAAATTATGTATTGTCTTGTTTGATTTATATATTATCATTATTCGGTTGATCGGTATAAATTCTTTGATTAATCCTTTAATCGAAATTAGCAATTTTCAGGTATTCGAACAATTAATCGTCTAAAATTGTTCGATTAATCGAACAAAAATTAATCGACTGAACACCCTCTCTGATATGCTGATAATCATTCTATGATTTCATCTAGCTTCCATAAAAATATTTTTTTTTTATTTATTTATTTATTTAGTCTATGGATTACCTCCTTTCTTCTGTTAAAATATATGATTTAATTAAATATAAGAAAACCACCTCCAAAAATCGCGTTCACCGAAATAAAATTTAATAAAAATAACTTTTAAATTATATAGTTATATAATAGGAAAATGCTGTGGTAGAAGGTCTAGAAATGATCATAAGTTTTCTATGACCCCGTATCTTAAAATCAATTTAACACAAAAAAGTTTGATATGTGAAAAAATTCGTCATAAATAACCTTAACATAAAATAAAAACTTGAACAACTTTTTGTAGAGTACATTACCGCAAACCAAGTTTTATCGTACTCTTTTTAAAATCTTTTAGCCGAGCTGGCCCAATTGAAATGAGACTACATATATTAACACTTTTGATATCCTGTGTATCACCAAGAAAGGCATTTATGCAAAAAAACGAAATTTGAAAATTATGTCGCTTACGTTATTTTCGCAGTAAGCGCTCGATATATATCGGTAGCTAAAATGCAAACAGCCCTCAATAAACAAAAATATAAAATCGCATAAACGCAAATGTTCACAAAAACTTTTCGACCAAAATAGGCGATTTTTAAGCACAAAAACAAACGAAACTATCAACAAAAGCGATAATATGATAAACGCTTAAAGATCTTATTAACCGTTAACTAATTGTTTATTAATGAAAAATTTATAAATTAATTATTTGCATTCAATTTTTGCTTCCCCTATAATATTTTCGAAATGATGTATATCAAGGCCCATTGAAAAGGTCTGCGCAAGAAGCCTGATGATCATTGTTTATGTTATTTTTAGTTGTCAAAAGTTGTTTACATGTTGCTTACATGTGCATGTATACGTTTGATTACGTTTATGCCACACATACACGTTTTTTTTCCTTTTGCTTTGTATATGTGGTAGTAAATTTTTGACAACTAAAAAGAATCGTTTTTTGTTTTTGTACAAGAAAGCAGATCTGATAGATGGGCCTTGATGTTTATGTTCCATTTAATTAATATTTAATTCTAAAATTAAAATTTTATTTTTTATAAAAACTAAAAAAATCCTAAATGATCGTAATTTTGAACGTATGATTAATATTAGAAAAACAAACACATATGTATACGCTCTCATGTACTTTTAAGAAAATAAATTCAACTAATTATTAGCATACTTTCGAGGGCGAAATAATTATAATATTTTTTTTTCTCCACAAATTTATTTTTACCGGCAAAACTGTTGATTATAAAGAAAAACGTTATATGAACGGATTAAAGAAATTGTAATTCTAAATTTTTTGAGTTTGTTTTAGCAAAATCGGACAAGTGGTTCTCGAGTTATGTTAAACAAGAAAACATCAAGATAAGGAAAAAATTTAAAATGTCATAAAAAAAACTGACACACACGAACGCCAAACCCTTTAAGGGTTTTACTATACTGACCTAGTACCATCACATTAAATGATAATGTATAATAGTGTTGAAATAAATACGGTACATAATTTCTAGTACATAAACAGATTTCAATCGTTTTAATTTTTAATTATTTTAATATATTTGTGTATATTTTTTTCATTTGACTTAATGGCATGCTTGTTTTACTTATTTTGCTATTATTTGTGTTTTACGTGTGCCTCTATGCAATATGTTTGTTTGATATCTTCATGAGATTTAAACCAATTTGTAGTCATTTGAAAAATAGTAAATTTATAGTTAGTGTTTTCTGCAACTGGCTATTTTATTTACTACAGGGTAT
Source organism: Pollenia labialis (assembly GCA_949318255.1). NCBI lineage: Eukaryota > Metazoa > Arthropoda > Insecta > Diptera > Polleniidae > Pollenia > Pollenia labialis. Next base: position 118,253,696 of record OX439141.1, read on the forward strand.
TTATCTCAGATCACATGATACATTTCTTGTAGTGTTTTTCATATGGAATTTCCCGAGACAAAAATCCCGGGATCCCGCTCAATTTTCGGGAAAAAAATCCCGGGAAATTTGTACGGGAATTCCCGAGATTTTTTTTATTTAATTTTGGCAATTTTACTGTTAATATGTATGTATAATTGTAAATAAGTTGTGGCATGAAATAGATCTTAGCCGTTAGGCAAAAAGGTCAAAAATAAGTTAAAAAAATGACATTTGAGTTTTTGATTGGCTTTAATTAAATTTTGTTTCTCTTTTGTTTGGTTTAAATCACTTAAGTCTAGCACAACTGCTTTTAATCTCTAGGAAATACACTAAAAAAATATTTTTCAATTTAACATAACGAAAAACTACAGTTTCTGACTCAAGACATTTTTTCCAAACGTCATATCCGATAATGTTTAATGCATTGAAATTTTGAAAGAAGAAAAGCAAAAATGTACAAAATATTTAATTTGTTTAAAGACCCAGATCCGTAGAAAAGAAATGTGTTTAATCATTGAAATCTTCTTGATAAAAATTAGATACAGGCTTTCAAACGTTTCTCAAATATTTTAACAGAAATATTTTGTAATAATTTGTTTGAACAATTGGTTTTATATAAATGCTGTTTGCTTAGAATCTATTCTGTGGCAATAAGTGATTATGTCAATTTTTAAGTTTATAGGAGAATAATTTAGAAATTTAAAGGTATCCGTTCTCTGCGGTTATAGTTTTTTTTATGTTTTAATTCCTTAACTCTCCTAACGTCACAGATCGGAAGTTTGTACTATTTCAAATGTTATTGCACATTGAAAAAAGATAAATAAAAAGTAATTTTGCTATTACTTCCTCAAAAATCCTACAATATAAATGAAATTTTGTACTTTTGAAGATTTTAAGGTGCTTTTAGCACTTTTTCCTTTTGCCACAGAAATAAAAAAGTTAAATGTATTTAAAAACTTATTGAATTGATCTCAGGAAATTTTATTTGTTCAAATAAATTAAATTAAATAATATTTTGCATCGATTTGTATTGTGCGGGAATTCCCGGATTCCCGGGAAATTGAACAAAATAAATCTAGCTTTCCCGGGAAATTAAAGAACCCGAAAAACTCTAATTACTTGCCGTTTAAAATTCTTATTTAATTTAGCGATATCCGTCAATTCATCTGTTTGAAAAAACTCGTTAATTTCAACAAAAGAAGGATTTTGGTATCACATTGTTTCACACTTTGATTAGAGAAGTAGGCGTGGCACAAAATACATTTACTTATATCTAGGTAGCGGCATTTATATAACCGGCTGTTCTTATCTCACCACGGTGAAGGGTATATACGATTCGTAATAGCCGAATATATGTACCACTCTTACCTGTTTTTATACCCACCACCACAATTAGTTGTAAAGACGATGTACTACGTTTGTTATTACATGTGAATTTTCTTATTATTCATCTCAGACCCCATAAATTATATGTATTCTGGCTCCTTGAGTAATTCTAAGTCGATTTAGACATGTCTATCTGTCCGTCTGTTGAAAACACGCTCACTTTCGAAAAACTCAAAAGATATGAACAAACTTCATGTCAAATTGTCCAGCAAAATCGGTTCAGAAGGATCAGAGCTATGAATCAAAATGTGGCACCACTACCTATAAAATTGATAATTTTGTTACAGAATCCCGCTGCCGAAAAACAGTTTAGTACGCCTAAAACCGTAATAAGTAATGCTATCATAATAGAAATTGGTACGTCACAGTTTTATTAGACTAGAAATGTCACTGTGAAATTTCGTAAAGATCGGCCCCATATAAACCCTACTCCCGGAAAACAGTTTAGTACGCCTTAAACCGTAAAAATTACCGCTATCATAACAAATTTTGGAACGTCATAGTTTTAAAGGACTAAAAATGGCACTGTGAAATTTTGTGAAGATCGGTCCATTTTTTACCTTAGGCCCCATTTAAACCCTACTCCCGGGAAACAGTTTAGTACACCTAAAACCGTCAAATATAATATATTTACAAAATTTGTTACGTCACAGTTTTATAGGAAAGTTGAGTGCCTCGGTAGGCTAGCTGGTAGATTGCTAGTCTATGAGCGCCGGGGTTGCGGGTTTGATTCCCGCCAGAGCGAAGAGCTTCGCGGGATTAGCTTAGGAAATTAAAAGAAAAAATAAAATAAAATCTAACATACTAATATTTAAATCAAAATAAATTTTAAAATAAAAATGCTAAAACTAATTGCACCGCTGTTTTGAAATTTATGTTTTATAGTACCAGAAATCACTCTGCAGAATTTTGGGATGATTGGTTCATAGCTTACCATGGCTCCCCTTTTGAAAATCATTTAAGTTCGGCTTAAGCTGTTACGAATCATGATATTTTAATCGTTAGTTAAAATTGCTAAAAAAAAAAAGCATTAAACTTTCTGATTGTCGGTCAATAATTTAATGTAGGTCTAAACCGCAACCAATTTGAATGCAGATGTCTGTTTTAATAAAGATAAATTAATAAAAAATAGATATCATATAGATATCAATCCTGAAATAGTCGAACTGGCGGTGGAGGGTATCAAAGAATCGGCACAGCCGAATATAGCACTCCAACTTGTTTTTTTTAAAAATTTGAATTTTTTGCCTTTTTTTACACATAAAAACACATACATGACTTGCCGCTCAAAAAGAGAAATGTGTATTAAACGAACATCCGTACTCATTATATGTATTTTATTTTAATTCTTTTTTGACAATGTGCGTTAGTGGTCATTAATATAACTTTCTGTTCTTACAGCACCATCGTGAAAAGTATATAAGATGAGGCACAGCCTAATATAGAACTCTTTCTTGTTAAATTATGACTTTGTTTGGGTAGATGAGGAATAGGAAGTAGTGACCTACTATATGTTGGAAAACAAAAAATATAATCATTATTTAAATCACGCACTGTTCTTAATTTATAATAATAAAAGTGGATATTAATTTCGTTTATAGTATAAATTGCACATATTTATTTACTCAGTTTAATAGAAACCACAAAAAGCAGATTGAATGCATAATATACATTCATACAGTATAAATCTACAAAAATAACTACTAATAATGGTTAATTTTGTATTTTATGAAAAACCATATAGAACAAGTGGGTAAAGTCAAAAGTTGTTGAAAAGTTTAATGTCTAATTAACAATAAATAGATTGCATTATATGTTATATTTAGGCTTATGGGTACATATATAAAATACCTAATCCCTAATTCATAAAAAATATTTTAGTTTTATAAAAGTTTGTTTATTTGCTTACTTTAAAAGAAATTATATTTTATAAACCTTTTTTAAAATTTTATGAATAAGCCCATTACCACACCAAACCTGCTTTCATACGCTTTGTACATGCTATAACCTTAAAGTCTAAAGTTATCTTTAAAAATGTTCCAAACGGAAGAAATTATAGTGTACTTTATTTTCCAGTGATTTCTATTTATATCTTACACCATTATATTCGGTATTTTTTTAGAGATACACAAGTGTAAATCACAATAAACCAAAAAATATATTTTTAATATTAATGAAACGGGCTCTATTGGACAGAACATTTTTTGATATAAATGTTTATATATGGTTTCGGCCATTTGGCCCTGACTGCTGGGGCGTATAAGGTGTAATAAGGAAGATCAATTTTCATTTTGCCAAAATATCTTCGATTGTTGATTTCCAGGTGTTCAATTGTCTCTGGCTTATTACCGTAGACAAGTGTATTTGCCTGTTTTATCGTTACTAGAGTTTTTTTCCCCGGACTTTTTCGATTCTTGGGAAAGCGGGAAATTTTTTTAAATTTAAATTTAAATTTAAATAAATTGTAGATTGAAATAGGAACTTGAATTATTATTACCTCACGCTTTTATAACCTATTATTATGCTTTTATTCCGTATTATTATGCTCTAGATATAAGATAAAAAGATAACATAAACATAACAATTTAATTCATAAAACAATAAAAAAAACAAAATAAAAATTGAGGTACTCAAGATATGAGATCAAAAAGTTAATTAATAAAATAGATAAAATATTTTAAATAAATATATAACATTTTAAAGGCTTAGGAAATAACTTTCTGACATTCTCAAAGTGCTTAGTAAGTCTTCAAAAAGTATATTTCTGATTTTATTTACGAATTATCATTTTACCGAAAAATTTCGTTCATTATTTACCGAGGTTGGACAAATAGTTAAAAGTGCACCGTTGTAGCATGCTTCGGATTCACAATCAGAATCAATTTTTTCTTTTTTATAAACAACGTCTATATCAGCCAAATGCATGTCAAGGTTTTTCAAGTTGTAAGTTGTAGTATCTTACACGAGTCTCCAAAATGTTATTTTATTTAGGTTTCCCCGCACTTCACTGTTATATAAACCAACACAAATTTAAAAAATTTGTGTTTTTCACCTAATAAACATATCGCTCCTTCATTGCATCATAGTCATACCTCAAAAAATCAAAAATTTTAAGTAACTTTAGCAAAGTTTTCCTTCACACCTTCTTGTATTATATCTCAAACTGAACCGAAGTTATAGCAAAATATATATTTAAATCGGTACATTTTGAAAACTTTAATCGCATTTCGCCAAGATCGTTTGTTTTTGTAGGTATGACTATGTTGCAATAAAGGAGCGATTTGTTTAGGTATCTTCTATTTATAAGACTTGTTCATGGACAATGAAACTTTACTGCCTGCATCTTATTTTGAATTAATGTACTTTATTTATTAACTCTTCACTTCACTAAATGTAATAATTATCAACTGTTGCACTGCCCATTCTGCTTTTAGTAGATTTATTGCATCAGGAGACATTGATTTAAATATGTACTCACTTCTTGTAATTGATCTAATCCGCAACCCATCCACAGATGCTTATTTTTAGAGAATAGAAAACTAAATTTTAAAGTATAAATAGCTGTTTTCTGAAGTTTATTTCCCGGGATCCCGCAAGAAAAATCCCGGGAAAACAGGAAATAAAATAATTGAAATTCCCGGGAATTCCCGGGACGCGAAAGCCCGGGAATAAACCATAATCATTACTACAATAGAATGAGTTTTTCAATGAAATTCGGGATCCGGATCCTTAAAAAGCATACGTATGTTTCTAATACAAGTTTTTCCTCAAGAGCCAATTCTTTTGTAGTCGGTTGGCCGATGCATCGTACAAAGCATTACAAGGAAAATTCATCACTTTCTCTTTCAACATGAATAAGTTCAAGTCGAATCTTCACAAACACTACTCCCTCTATGTTCCTTCCCATAACCTATTTTCTTAGTTCCAACACAATGCACTACATTAGTAGGGGCCATCCCCTGAGTGCTCATCGTTTTTTAAGGCATATGAACCAATGACACCGCCAGCGCATAAACCCCACCAAACAGTAATTTGCTGTGGATATAATGGTGGTTTGACAAAAGCTTGGGGATTATCCTCACTCCAAATGCGGCAATTCTGCTTATTTATGTGCCCATTCAGCCAAAAATTGGCTTCGTCGGAGAACAAAATTTTGAATGGAAATTCAACATCAAGTTTGATAATGTACAAGCGTTGCTCTCGTGTAAGTGTATTCATATTAAATGTCCAACCAAACTTAGCAAGAAGCTATATTTTATTTTTGCCTTTAGGTGTTTATTAATTAACAAAATTGCCACCTATAGAGTGACACAAATCTAAAATAAACCCTTCAGACATCCAAAAAAATGCACAGTTTTGTAAGGTGGCACTTCTTTAAAACTATAGCTGAAGCGGCCGGCGTCAGGGTCAGTGGAGATCGTAAATGCATTATGATCCATGATTTGTAGTTTAAAAATATGGATACTAAATATTTCAGAAAAGTTAGCACACATTTAGTGTCAATTTTTTAAAGGCATTCGAATGGCTACTATTCAATATTTCTAGTTGGGCTTTTTTGACATCAGAAAACTAGCATTATCTTTAGTATTCTAATTTAATTGACTTATTAATCTGCCCTGTTTTAAATCAAACGAAGATACCAGTCAGTAATAATATACAATTTACACAAAACAAAGTATACAGTATTCCTTTTTACAATTATTCTTTAAAACATAAAAGGTACTCACATTCATACGTTTATATGTATGCATTTGTAAATGTATATATGTACTTGTACTACTTTTAACTTCAAATACAAACATACTTTCATTTTTATTTATTATGAGAACTGGGTCATAAGGATGTTTTATGAATAATAAAACCGGTAATATTTAATAAAATCGACATGTGTGTAATGTTCGTAAGTAAATATATGTTAACATACATAAATACAAACATATGTATGTACACGAAAGTGTATATAAAGTTTCATATGTTAATGTACGAGTATAACTATTTTTCATCTGATAAAAATCCTTTTTTAGTACACAGTATATTATAAAAATTAATTGTTTGTTTATTTGATTGTTTGTTTGTTTTCCAATAAGTTATGCCTTAGCCACTGGACCGATTTCGATACAAGTTGGTACGCAAAAATATATTTGTTTTGAATTTTTACGATCGAAATTGGTTAAAAATTTTAAAACGGAAAACTTTTAGTTTGTAACAATTCTTTTTCATAAAGCCACACTTTTTAGTTTGACTTTTTGTGTGGGCTAGCCAGCAAGCATCTCACAGTAAAGTGCATTATGGATAATCGGCCCCATTTGGGGAAAAAAGTGCACTTGAATAAAATTATTGTTGTATTTTAAATAAATTACAAACAAACCTAAAATGTTAAATATAAAGTTGAGAGGCAAATTTTTAAGAGTTTACTCTCTTTGGTTTCAATTGCCAAAACAAAATTATGTTATGAGATTAAGATTCATGTTAAAATTCTTTATGCCAAATACTATTTAAATATCTTCAGCTATTTGAGTTTTTTTTATGTATTTAAGTGATATTAGTAGGGCTTTAGCCGATTTTCAAGTTTTCCAGCCTTATTTTAAGTTTTCTTCATAATTTTGTCAAAAACCACGATGGGACTATGGGACACTCTAATGGGCATTAAGACTTTATTCTGAAAACAAACTTGTATCGTGGCTATGTGAAATTATGGACCGATTATTACAATTTTTTTTTAGAACCTATGTACCAATTTTCATCATATTATCTCAAAAATTGTGAACTGTACGCAAAGTTTACATCGGCGGAAACGGTTTTATCTATTCAAAAGATGAATCTGAGTCGATCGGTTAACTTAAAGGTGGGTCTAGAGGACCAATACTTTAAGGTGTTACATACATAAGCACAAACACAAAATACCCTCTATGGGTATGGTTATAAGAAGTGTTAAATTGAAAATTATATTATTTTTATTACCAAACAATCCAGAAACTTAAATAAAATTAAATTTATGTGCGCTTATTACTTTTATTTTTTGTCCTTTTTGCAAATACTTCTTATAATATTAAAATTTTATTTTGAATATCAATGTATAAACCAAATTAAATACATTTAGAGTATGTACACAAATTGAAGTACAAATTATACTTCACAAATAACAGGGGAAATGGTCAACAAGATGTGAAAAGAAAAATACAAATATCTAAATATTATCGGACGTATTTATAACGAAAAGTTAGCATAAAGTTTATTTATAATACCTAACTCTGGTAAACGATTTGCGAAGACCTTGTTAACGAGCTGCCAAACGCTGCTAAAGGTATGTTCAGACCTAACAAATATTTGACGACAAAATCCAAAAAAGCGTGACCAATAATTTATAAATCTTTAGCTTTATTATGAACAATGTCTTTTCATTTACTAAACTTTATTTGTAAGAAGATAACTGTAAAATGTAATTTTGAAACTGTTTAATTATTGTTGATGTAGCCAAACGATATCCAAAAGCGAATAATTATTTAATAAAACTAGACGTTACGTGTAGGACGTCAAATATTTAATAGGTGTGAACATAGCTTAACTTGTGAAAAACAACGGCTTTATAAACAAAAGAAAAATCAAAAAAAAAATTGCGAGCCAAAAGAATAATGTAAACACTCAACTCTTTAGATAATTTTAAAACTTTTTATACATTTTTGAATTGTTTTGATTTATTAAAAGTTTGTTAAAAGTTAACTCTATGCTAATGCATTAGTAATGTAAAAACTGTGGCTAACTTTTCGTATGTGTTTAGAATAAAAGAAAGTTTAAGATTTAGTCCTTTTTCCAAAGCTTGTAAACTATAGCGTTCGCAATTAACTAAAATCCATGAAAACTCGACACCGGGTAACGCCGGGCACAAGTCTTTTATTTATGTGTTTATTATTATTTCTATATCTTACACATATTTGTATGTATATGAGCATTACTAGTTGTTGCTTTATCTATTAAAAACCACAGGCAATAGCGCACCATAGACACTATTAAAAAATAAAAGTAACTTAATAATAAAAGAACTTGTTTTTCTTTTGAGCTCGAGGTCCTGGTTTTTTTGTTAATAATTCTAATTTATTTTGCCAATATTTCGTTTTTCATTGAAAAACATCTTCTGGGCTTTAATAAAGAAAAAAATTATTAATATACAAAAATTTTTTCACAAATTAAGTCTAATTATGTTGTGTCAACATCGTCTAATTATGAACTATATATATATATATATGTATATATATATATATGTATATATATATATGTATATATATATATATGTTCATAATTAGACGATGTTGACACAACATAATTAGACTTAATTTGTGAAAAAATTTTTGTATATTAATAATTTTTTTCTTTATTAAAGCCCAGAAGATGTTTTTCAATGAAAAACGAAATATTGGCAAAATAAATTAGAATTATTAACAAAAAAACCAGGACCTCGAGCTCAAAAGAAAAACAAGTTCTTTTATTAATACATATTAAAGGTCGAATAAAACACAAAATAAGATTTGTAACTTAATAAATTTATATCTAAAAAAGATAAAAATAAACATGTTGAACTTTTAAAATTTTAAACAAATAAAACTAAGGTTATGTATTTGTGTTTTTATAGAATGGGCATTAAATATGAACCTGTAGCAGCTTAAGGTCGTGCGATCTGCACCGCCGTACTGGGCGCCAAGTTGAAATTAAATACTTTTTATACCCAGCCCACAATAGTGGTGAGGATTTTATGTGTGTGTGCTGATCAGAATGTCATATTGATGAAGATATCTAAATAATATTCGTCACAAACTACTTTTACATCAAACTTTTCTTTATAATTTTGTTCAGACGGGTCCATGATTGGCCACAGGGCCCAAATTGGGTACATTCGCAATAACTGTTTAATCGCTGTGTGTAGGGTAACATATAGTCGAGCTTGACCGACAATACTTTCTTACTTGTATTTCATTGCGGTGTTTTTTTTTATAGATTGATTTTATTTTTTGATATTCTTTAATTAGGCTTGAGTTCATCAAATTTAATTTTCATTAAATTATTTTCACTGAGGGAAGGAATTTAACAACTTGGAATTTTTATTAAAATTTATTGATAATTTTTCTTGGCTGAGCTGGGATTTGAGCCCGGGTTGATCTTTACATGTTTCAAGAAACACCACTTTCTATCGTCAGAAGATCTTTGTGTTCTACCCACTGCACCACTGCGGTGCCCGTTAGCCAACAGTCAAACATCAATCTTTAACCAGTAGTACTGGTGGTTCGAAATTTGCTGTTATTATCACTTAAATTTCAAATTACATGTTGCCTCCTTTTTCCTCTGTTTTTCGTATTCTTTCTGTCAAGACTTTGTCTTGAAAACCTGAATACATTCGTTTATTATGTTTTTTTTTTGTCCACTTTCGTCGACATTTTTATTTGTACAAATTAAAGTACAAATGTAAACATTAGAGCCTGTGCCATAGCTATTTCTAAGAACAATTTTGATTTTTTAGTTGAACTGTTAATTTTTAATTTTTGATATTCTTTAATTAGGCTTGAGTTCATCAAATTTAATTTTCATTGAATTATTTTCACTGAGGGAAGGAATGAATTACCGCATTCTTAATCAATCGAAGGTTCAATACAATTAAAAAAACAATTTTGATTGGTATGGAGCTCAGTAATTTTACCCTGCAAATAATATAAAACTGAAATCTTTATTTTCTGTTTAATCAGGAAGTAAGCGTGCTTTCATGAAACTGACATACATATATTAGGAAGGACATGGCTAAATAGACTTAAGCCTAGAGTACACGGAATGCGAAATGCCATATGAGCATGTGGCTCTTAAGTTATTTCGACGTCATTACAAAGCCACAATGACCATGTGCATGTGGCTTTTCACATTCAGTGTACCCTTATCTCTACAATTACTCAAGCGCCCAGAATGCATATGTATATACCTTATCGGATCTTAGATGAATATTTGTATTTATAATACACTGAGAATGACTGGTTTATTAAGGTATCAATAATTTCTTTCTGATAAAAAAAATGTAGGTCAACAAATTTTAAGCTAACCTAAATAAATTTGTATTAAACTGCAAAAGGAGATATTAAAATGCAGTTTAGCATGAACAGTATCAATTAACAATGAGTTATTATTCGAAAAACAAAGTATTGACCCTTTTATATGTAGTCAACACATGAAAATGTTTAAAATTTTTAAAAAATTGTGTTCTATTTTTAAAAACCTTCAGCATTCTCTATGATGTTTATTCTATTAGCACATATTTATTTTTATAGAAAAAAGAAATTTCAGGAACCTTTAAACTCCTCTTTAAAACTTTGAATAGAAAATAGACACTAAGCCAAACCATAACGATTACATCTCTTTTAATGCAATTAAATTTTATATTTTAGGTAGTTTACATATTTTAATGGAATTAACCTAATTTTGTACTAAAACGAAAGAAAAAATTGAGTGCGTTATTAAATGTTCAGTAAATTAGGTACTGTTTTTCTCTATTTAGAAAAATAAAAATTAAACGTTTGAAATCAAATTTTTTTTACCACTCATATAAACACACAATTTCTTGTTAAAGGAAGTTACGACTTAAACAAAAAGTTTAGTATTTATTTATTTTTTTTTTTTGGTTTTTTTCATTTCGTTAAAGTATGAGTATTTGAAATGCGTGTGAGATTGCATGCTGACTGTGATGACTGTAAACAATTGAGGTCAGTTACTTTAAGTCAAAAGTTTAAATGAAAATATATACAAGAGTATATTAATGAGCTGTTATTTTTGAAAGTGGTATAAGCCCACTTTAAAAAAAAAAGAGTTAACGTTTACTGTAAAAATGTATTTTCATCTTTTAAATGGAGTGCGATTTGGCCATAAGATAAACAAATTAATTTTAACTATAAAATGGTGTCGTAAAAATTCTTTTTTTTTTAATGTGGAATAAGTCCTTTCCTAATAACACTGGTCTACAAATTTGGAAAAAAAATTGACTTCAGACACGAATTATGTTTTTTGACTATTGTGGGTGCGCAGAATTCGTATCTGGCGTAAAAATTGGGTTATTGTTAATATTTTATCGCATGCTGACAATACTGTTAATTAATCAATAATGATACCACAATTTCACAGTTATTTATTTGACAGAAGCCCACATTCATTCTAAATCTTCATAATAGTAGCGTTTAAGCATGTTAGGGAGATCGTGTGTTACTGATTCAAGCTATTTTTGCTTTGAGTGTGGTGGATATTTGGTTGGAAAAAATGGATATGCAATATCAGATTAATAAAAATATGCACATTTACGTTATTTTGGTTTAGCAGTCATAAATTTGGAAAAACCATGGAATACGAAAATGTTTTGCATATTCTTCATTCGTATATAGATTTTTTCCAAAAAAAAAAACTAGTTGCAGTGAGCGCGAACAAGGGATCGTGCTCACCTAGATTAAATGAAAATTTAAAAAAAAATTTTAGGATTTTGAGACAAAATCATGCTGGGAGACTTTTGCTGGACTCTAATACGTGAAACCGAAACAACAAAATACAAACGACGTTTAAATAACGACATTCACTTTTGAAAATTCATTGATTTTGAAATAAACTAGTGATTTTTTATGTAAGACACGAATGAAGATAGAGAAAAACCAATTACAGATTCTAATTAAGCCCTCCAAATTACCCTAGGAAAGATATTTGGATGCTCCAGTCTAAAATCTTGTTGGCTAGTGAAATTATAATTAAAACAACATTCATATTACAATTATTATTTTATTATTAAGCTGGGATCACACGATTGGCGGAATGCACCAATTTTCACACTTTTGAATACCCCAATCGTGTGATTGCACGACCAAATGGCTCATGTACAAATTGAAGGCAATATTGTGCTTACTTTTAAAAATCAAATGCAACTAGAGTTGGGTAACTCATGAACGAACTAGTTCAATTGAACTAGTCAGTCAAATGAACGATGAACTGTCTTTCAGTCTGACAGTTCCTTTTCGTTCAGTAGTTCACTTTTAGTTCATTTAAGTCAGTTCATACAGTTCTAGGGTTCATTTACTTCAGTTGCTTGTCAGATGCAGATTTGAAAATTTTTGGTTTAAAATTGCGGTTTTTTTAGCTCGGTGGAAGTTTCTTTACATTGTCACTTATGCTTGCACTATTTCCCATTCTTGCATTGATAAACGAAATCAACAATTCATGGAAGAACCGTAAGGAAATATATTCATTAGTAGGAATTTTATTCACGCAATCTTGACACATTAATATCGCCGACTTATGGTATCTGATTTTACACGAAATAATATGCAAATATACGTTATACGTTATTCATATGTACTTATGTATAAATATCTTTAATAGTTTCAATATTTAATGTCTTGTAAATTTCCAATTAGACCCTTGACATGCCAAGCAATTTAATTTGTTGTTTAAAATAACAAACATGTGATTAATCCTTCCTCAGTCTGAGTAATTAAATTTGGATAGATATTTTTAATGTAAAAATATTCAAACATTATCAGCCATGTTCTTAATACCGCATTCGAGTGAAATAAAAATCGAACAAATTTTTAAATCTTTTTTGTTCAAAAAAAGTTCAAAAAAATATTCCTTATTATACCTCGTACTTCGAGGACCACTACCATCGATCTTAAATTCCAGAACATATTTTGAAATAAATTGTTATAATGTTTTTTTAAATAAAAGAAAGAACCCAACCAATTGTAGGGGAATGTAAGAAAAGATAAACTCACTGTTTATTGTTGGTGTTTTGTTTTGGCTTTGATATTGTTACAAGTAAGACTTTGAGTGTTTATAATTCTTATTCGCTTTAGGGTTTTATTTGTATAATATTTTTGGCCTTTCTAAAATCTTTGGAAAAGGTTTCCTGATGAGCTGGCCTAAGCAACCAGTGAAATGCGCATAGAAGCTAGCTTTCCCTCAACAATAAATTTCAGTGTATTTATCAAATATGAAAAACTTGGAATTTAGCACGTCATACGGAAATCGTATTAATAATAAATTTTGTATTCCCGAAAATAACTTTGATGAAATTAAATGTGTTTTGAAGATTTTTCAAATCTTGGCGCAGATTTTTTGATGAAAAAATTATGGTTTTTTGGTGATTTTACCTCTAAAGCAGCCATATGTATATGTAAACATTTAGCTGTTCAGTGCGAATATTTTTGTTAAAGATATTTCTATGCGAACCTTAACATACGAAATTGTAGAACAGACTGTTTATTTTTGGAATTTCTTTAAAAATTTAAATAAAACTATTCAACAAAAATTTGTTTAAGTATATGATACAAATTTAATTTTTTTCAATGAACAAGCCAACAAGAACTTTCAAACAAATTAAAAAGCTACTACAACAGCTGATTTCGCAGTTAACCCAATTTAGAACAATCGTGTGACTGTGCCGCTGTAATTGTTGTAACCAATTCGCTTTTTTCCAACTAGCGGCAATTAAATTTGTTTTAACGGGGCAATTGTGTGATTTCAGGATATTTGATTGGTGCAATTTCATTATTGTGCGTCAATAAAGCACAATTTATTTCTTTACCAGACATAACTTTTCTTGACAGCAGTATTCATATGTATGCATAGGAAAAAACTGTCGCAAATAGAGGTGCGGAAGAAATAGCATCTAGCTACCTGAAGCACATTCAGAATGTTACAATCCAAGACCATATTTTAGCGTAAATTGATATGTGTACGGGACAAAATTTAAATATTCAGGTCGCGCTAATGTAATTAAGGACTGTTTAAACAGCTTGTAAGAACATAAATCTCTTTATTTCGCAAACTTCTTTATTATGGTGTATAACTGAAATAAACTCCTAATAAACTTGGTTGGTCGTGTGTTTAAATGTCTTTTTGTTTATTATTTTTTACCTTAAAAATCCATTTTAGAAGAACAAATGTCTATAAAAATATGGACTTAAAAGAGCTCTTGTTTTTATTTCTTATAATATGTTATTTTTGATAGTGGTATTAGTCGATTTAAAGCTAAAAAAAAAATCGATTATTTATCTAAATTTTTATACTGATTAATTTTTAGTAATAAAATTTAAAGGGTGTAAAAACACTACTCTTGTACATGATCGTTCGCCAATATTTTTAAATTAATTCAAACGCAAACCCTTAAATACCTCGATACATGAAATAATGGACTTATGCCGCTTTCAAATATAACTGCGCCTATGTATACATACATATATGTTATATTTTAGTGCTAAAACGATTTATTTTGAGAAAAATATTAAAATTAAACAAAATAAATTAAAAATATTTAAGTGATCGGACCCTAAAACATTCTTTAAGACAATTGCTCCAGTATATGAAACAAGAATAAATGGAATCCTAAAGAACACAATTCCAAAGTAGTTATTATTATCAGATTTTGTGAAGTACTACTAATAAATTTCCGCTAAAACTTCAATATGAACTACATATTGAATTTTTGTGTTACATGTTTAATTAATTGAAAAAATACATGTGCACATGACTATAATGGACTAGGAGGCTTTTATTTAATTTTAAATAATTAAATACGTATGCATGTATGAATAAATACATAAGAGTGTCCCTTATTTATAAAATGTTTGAAATGTTGACTCGGTACCCGCTTATTTTTTTTTTATTTGTCATAATTGTAACGGGGCCTTAAAGTTAGAAGTACGTGGTTTTTGTATTACACTGTGCTAGAATTTGGCACATTTTTTCTGTCAAGCCAGGCACATCGCGGAGTTGTATTAACCGTTTGTTTTTTTTATGGTTAGCTCGAGATATACCGCTATATCGAAAAAGGAGGAGGTTGCACAACATATACACGCATAACTCAACAACGGTTTAGTTTACTGAATAAACTAGTAAAACCGAAAGTATTAAAGAAGAACGAGTTCCATTTAAATCACTAAAGGGAAAGGGAACTACTGACATTTATTTCATGTACCTAATTTGAATATTGCTAAGAAACTAGTGTAAGAAGTATCATCATGGACAACTTCTTAGAGCTTAAAATTACATTGATTACTATAAACTACACTGTTTTAATTGATGACAATAGGTATGTCTCTATCTTAAGGCCCTTATTCAATGATTTGATTTTGATTTTTTACATTTTAATTAATTATTTGTATCAGGTATGCTGTCCGAAGAAGCTCAGGAAGCAAGGAATAAAGACTATAGAGCCTATAGATTGCATCACTCGCGAAGAACTGGACGTGTAGCCACTAATGAAGACGTAATGCATAATCTTTTATTGTTTTCAGACCCATTTATAAACACATTTCGCTCAAAGCTGCAAATCAAAAAATTGGAGTACGATAATGATGTCAAACAATTATTAAAAGACTATGCTTAAAATTTATATTCATGTTTTTTCTGTGGGAGGTGGGCGTAAAAGTGGGCGGATCAGGTATATATTTTCAGGAGCCCATTCTACAATTATAATATTTATTTTTAGTGAAAATTGAGTTGATACAATCAAAATCAAGGGAGTTATGCCACTTTTTCAATACTAGTTGTATGGGAGGTGGGCGTAAAAGTGGGCGGATCAGGTATATATTTTCAGAAGCCTATTCTACAATTATAATATTTATTTTTAGTGAAAATTGAGTTGATACAATCAAAATCAAGGGAGTTATGCCACTTTTTCAATACAAGTTGTATGGGAGGTGGGCGTAAAAGTGGGCGGATCACTTTGATTTTTCCATTTTTTCTTGATTCAAACAAAAAAATGCCTATGTGCCAAGTTTCATTGTCCTTCGACAACTTCTTCTATTTTTAGCCGCTCGTTATATGAACTTCAACCAATGTGCGCCGCTTGGAGAAGGTGTGGTAGAAAAATTACATATGAATTACAATTATGTATGTCAAATAGAAAAAAATTTGCGGGTACCGTGTCAACATTTTAAAAACAAGGGTCGCTCTATTATACATGAATACATACATAATTAATAATTAATAACAAAAATAAATAAAATTTCCAAAAATTTATTTTAACAAATCACGTAAACAGTTTGTTGAAACAAATTATTGTGGTCAACAAATTTTTTTATTGACTCAATAAACTTGGTTGTTGACTAAAAATTCAATAACCTTATACCTACAAACGTTTTTATCAATACCACAAAAATCATCATCTCAGAAAAGTTTTTTAATTAAATATGCGATATTCGTATTCAAATATGAAAAATTTTTTTTTCTTTGTAGTTCCCATCATATCTGTAGTCTTCGGAAAACCCATTTTAACATGTGTAGGGCAGACGGACATCGTTAAATCAACTTCACTACTCATAAGGACCCAAAATATTAATGTACTTTATAGGGTGTATGATTAATATTGCAGAAATACCAAACGTAATGACAAACTAATACACCCATTCCATCTGTGCCGAAGGGTATAAAATGTTAAAGCAATAGTTAAAATAGTGTATATTACGGTAAAGAAATTAAGTTTATGGCTCGAATCCCCCACAATATGACTATTCTATTATACAAACAAACACGTTAATAAAATAATAATCTTAACTGTCCATTTCTTTAACACGCGATAAACTAGCCGGTTTATTTCCTTTTCTTTTATTTTATTATTTTTATTTTTGATTTTCAAGAAACAAAACAACTGCTACATATTTACGAGAACCAAACTGCCAACATACTCTCATAACAGCAGCCAGCGGTTTATTTAAAGAACTCCAAATCTAGGTCATAGAAGAAGTTAAAGTAACAAAACTAAACAATAATATAAAATATTAAATAAATAACTGCAAATATTTGTTGCTTTTATTCTGGAAGAGTTGTCGGAACATTTAAAAATGCCACCACTTAGTCGAACAACTACACTTCAACACTACGAAGGTAACTGTGTATTTGTGTGTTTATGCACGTAGTATATGTGAGATTGTATGACGTGCCGCATTTATTATAACCGGAAATTACTTTCAAAGGAGAATTTAAGGATCAACAGAAAAATAGAAAAAAAAACAGAAAATGCCGAAAATGAAAGCAACAAAAAAAAAGAACAGAAAGAAAATTGCTACAGGGACATTGTATGTATGAATTATAATACTTTTTGTTGTAATTTTTTTTATTTTTATGAAGTCTCTCTTGCTTTGCATTTTATTTATCGAAATTATGTTTTATTTTTATTTGGCATGTAATTTGATTTGTACTCGTTTTGTGATTTTATTATGTCCACCAGAAAAGTAGGTTAAGTCAAATTGTTTTATTTCTCTAGGGTTTTTTTTTTTCTTGGGCAGTTAAAGTAATTATAATCACATGCTTTAATATGCATTAACTTTAATATATAGATTTTTTGTCGTTTTTCTTAAAGTTTAACAAAATTTTGCTGTTTATGCAAATTTTAACATTCATAATTAAAAGTAAATTATGGTGATATATGCAAATGTATATTTGTTATTTATGAAATATGTTACTACATAACATTTCTATTGTTACAAAGTTCAATGTACTTTTTATAAAACTTCTAAAATATGTTGAAATTTTGCAGCCATTCGAACCCTTTTTATAGCCTTCAGTAGCCCAAGAGGTAAATTAGGGTATATTTAGTTTGTCATTTCATGTGTAGCACCAAAATATATTCCTCCATGCACCAACAAAGTATTAATTCTGGGACCTAGATACATTTTAAGTCAACTTATGCATGGAACTTGGTCAGTCCGTCTGTGCAAACCACGCTTCCTTCCAAACGACTTAATAGATAAGATTAATTTGGGTGCCCAATTGATTGTAGCTCTCTTTAGAAATTTGGGACTGAAATCTAGCACAATCTGTGGGAAAAGGGTTATGGACGAATCTTCTTAAGAAATTGATATTTCTTTTTTATTTACGAATTTTTTATATTTAGAACGAACAATTTTTTAAATATCCTAACGATGGCCGCAGTTAGGCTTTGGTTTCATGTATTTTTGCAATAAAATCGCGTCCTTAAGACAACAATGCTTGATTTCAACCTAAACTACATGTATAAGGACTGCATTTAAAGAAATTGTCAATCATACTTTTGCAACAAATTTTAAAAATCATATTGTTTTTAGATAGGCTTTAAAATTAATGGCAAGCGAATTGTATACAATTTAGGAAAGACAAAAACATGAAAAACCGAAAAATGAACTTCGGACTTCAAGAAGAATAATAAAGCAAATTTCGATCTACCAAAGGTTAAATATAATTTGGTTTAAAGATTGATGTTTGACTATTGACTGCCAGCCGCCGTCAATGGCGGTGAGTGTTAAACGGCAAATCCCTTTGGGAATTTAATGCTGGTCCGAAAAAGTTTAAGGAGGACTCAGAGTAGGTTCTGGAAGAAAAACGCCAAATATGACCAGACTAAAGCGAAGCACACGGGGGAATGTGAACGAACAATTTAAGAAAAAAGACAATCGAAATTTCTGTTGAAATTCTTAAGCCTATAGTACACGGAATGTAAAAAGCTACATGCGCGTGTGGTTCTGACGTAATTTTGTCTTCATCACACTACACGAACTTGCTATTGTCGCTTTGTAGTGTCGTCAAAATTACATCAGAACCACATGCTGGCTTTTTACATTCCGTATACTAGGCTTTAGTACGGCAAGCTACATAAATGCACTTTTGGTGAGAGAAGTATGTATTTATTGACCTCAGGTTCAATTAATTCGGAAATTTATATCGCAGAAGAAGCAACTGAAGCCTTTCTTTTGGCTTAACCTCATGTCACCACAACAAAGCAGTCTTGGAGTGGTACTAAAATAATAATAAAACTCGGACTAATTGAAAGGTACTAACCAGGTTTTAAAAAACTGCAGTTGTAACCAAAAACTGGTGAAGAAAAAACGAAAATGGGTGTACAACTTTTCGGTTTTGAGTTTATTTGACAGCGACTGTTTACATTTAATGAATCAGAAATAAAAAGCACAGTTTTTTTGGCCAATGACAAATGAAGATGGGAAAGAAATGGCAGTTTTTCTACTTTGACTGCAGCTTTTTAAACGCTGGTACTAACCTTTTCTCAAAATACAAATGAAGACAACAAAAAAGGTGTTCAAAACAAGTGGTATTAAGCAGCTCGAAAGGTATCTAATAACAATGTACAACACAAAAATAACGGGGTTCTGACAATGGATGCATTTATAATGAAATTTATTGTTTGGATGTTAAAGGTTTTTCTCTTTTCTCGCAGAATATCGCATATATGAAATTATAGAAAATGTTACTACAAAAATATTTGTGGAACATTTTAACCCTCAAGCTCCTCTTCATAACGGTGATTTTTGGCTCCATTCCAACAAATCGAAAAAAACAATTCTTAGGAGGGTGACGGCGGGGATTAAATGTTCTACAAAAATGTTGGCCATGAAATTTTACTAAACATCTCATAGCACACCAAAGCACAAAACTTAACACAAATACCAAAAAAAAACAGCTTAACGCAAGAGTAAACAAAAATGCACCAATTGGCTGTGTTGTACTGTATGTTCATTTTATCATTAAGCCTACAATGCACAGTGGGGAGGTAGACATATTATTTTTCGCAGTATACGGAGTTGTGTATCCGTTTGAAATATTAATATAATTTCTAACGATTCTAAAATTCATTAAAAACATTTTGCAAAAAAGTGCGTCAAATGTGTTTTTTGAGTTTTTGTCAATAATAAATTTTTTTATTTATACATTAAAAATGTCATTAATTGCTAATGAAATTTTTCAATTAGATATTTTTCAATGTTTAATACAAGCCAACTAAAATTTCTTTTAAAATTTCCAATGGCATCTTACAACTCCGACGTAGCTTCCGAAAATACCCAAAAATTAGTTTTGTTTAGTTTGTTTTTGGAATATGTTCTCTACCAAGTACGGGTATCAAGATCCCTATTACATAATTATTACAAACTTATTGGTGGGTCTTTCAAAAAGGGCCTAAAATGTTTGATTCTAGCTTTGCAATTTGAAAAAACTTGCACAAAGTTGAAATTTGTAAAATAAAAATAGGTATATTTCGCAAGCGCGTAGAGCCCGTTGTAATTGAAATTTTGCAAATTTTTTGTTTAGCAATATTAAACGTGATGTAGCTTAAAAAAAATAGCAAGCAATATACAACTTTTGTTTGAACAAAAACAATAAAAACAGTTTTTTAGCTAACAAATGCCATTTTTTTCATAAAAATAATTTAATAAAAATTTAATTTGATAAACTTTAGCCTAATTAAACTATCAAAACCATAAACAGTTCAACAAAATAACCACAATATTAATTATTAAAAAAAAATTATTCTAATTTCAAATAACTTTCTAATTGCAAAAGATTTTTGCACAATTCTTAAATGATAAATTTTAATCCTTTTTTTTTGGAAAATACTAGAACAAGCTTGTACAACAATAGCAAATTTTAATTTTAAAGGTCGGATATTTTCTAAACTATAAGAAGGGTTGCTAGACGGCCTGGATTGTCCAGTTTTTTGGGGTATTGTCATGGTACCAGCTAAAATACAAATTATCCAGTAAAAAAAAACTTTATTTAATTTTGAAAAATTACTTTTTTATTAATTATATTTTTAAACTGGCGATTTTCCAAATAAAAATGAAATAATAGAGAATTTTGTTAATAATTTGACCCCTGCGCTATCTACCGGGTCAAAATTTGATCAGGAAACTTATTTTTGTTTAATAAATATATTTTGCGAATTTCCGCCAAATCGTACCATAAATTAAAAAAAATGTAATATCACGACAAGCGCAACAAGCGGGATTAAATCTAAGAGAAACCGGCTCCAGACTAAACTTATTTAGCCCAATTCTGGTGTCAATC
The DNA here is from genome assembly GCA_949318255.1 of Pollenia labialis. Lineage (NCBI taxonomy): Eukaryota > Metazoa > Arthropoda > Insecta > Diptera > Polleniidae > Pollenia > Pollenia labialis. The sequence continues at coordinate 118,274,942 of OX439141.1, forward strand.
GGTCAAGCAGTTCTTGAGTTTAAGGAGCAAATACACGACACAAACGTTTTTATAGATAAAGATAATTAAATTAATATTTTGCACAGAACAAAATCGTATACTAAGAAAAAATTGTAAAGAAAAACTTTCTTATATGCCGAAAGACATTTCAATTAACAAGATACGGTCCAGTTTTTTTAAAAATGCGATAAAAATAACGTGCAAAATCTATACAAATTGGCCTCGTTTGTTACTCATCGCAACTAGCAATACTTTTTTGTAAAAGGACTTAAGGTATTTCTCATAATCTTAACTCACAAGAATCCATTCCCAGTAAAAACGAAGCTTACTGGTAAGCAGTTTTGTAAGGGAGAGAAGCACAATTTAAGATCATTGCAATAGAACCTGCTTCCATGTAAAGGAATAAAAGGAGCACTTAGAACATTTTTCGTGAGTTTTTTCTTTAAAAAATTGATTTAAATTATTCAATTACAGCCTACATACTTTTAAGGGGTAATGCGAAGTAACCTTTTCAATTTTTACAGGGTTCCTTTGACCGAATAAAGGCCGCAATTTTAATAAGAGTAAATTTTTACAAAAGTTGCAAATTGTTTCAAACATTTCTGCTTACAACTAAAGTAATAGAGTTATTAAAATCTGCAAACAACAATACAAAATATGTCTATGTATGTGATTTAACAAATAATTATCATTCATGTTCTGGAAATCGAATTCGAGTGAAATAAAAAACGAACAAGCTTTGAAAACGATTCAATGTTAAACGAACATTCAAATATTTCGTTTTATATACTTCATAATACATATAAGTACACAGAAAAAAATTACGACAACTCAATTGTCATATTGAATACCATATTCGACAATACAAAAATGCGTACATATAACATTCACCTTGCGGCGGGAATCATGCCCCTCTATTAAAATCAATAATCAAATAATACCTAAAAATTCGCATGTAAAATATCTCGGTATACATTTAGATCGCCGTTTGACGTGGAAAAGCCATATAGAGGCAAAATTAACTAAAAGCCATACAAATTCATTGGCTTATTGGGAGAAACTCTGTTCTTAGTCTCGACTGCAAACTCCTACTTTACAACTCTATGTTAAAGCCTATCTGGTGCTATGGTATTCAGTTATGGGGCACTGCCTCGGCTTCTAATATCGATAAAATTCAAAGGCGCCAAAATAAACTTCTTCGAATAATCACAGCTGCCCCTTGGTATGTTAAAAATTCAAATATTCACAAGGATCTCAATGTTCCATTAGTTAAAACTGTGATAACGAAATATGCAGTAAAATACTTAAAAAGGCTCGAATTGAATCCGAACCCACTAGCTCGAAATATTTTAAATGATAGCGGCCACACTCGCTTAAGAAGAAGAGACACTGCAGCACTTGTCCAATTAGATGAGCGATAAACACCTACATATATAAGTGAACAGAACCCGTGATGAAAAAAATTGTTTGTCTGGCACTGGCAGGACATAAAATAAAGTATTAGGTTAAGATTTGATTAATTATTGTGAGTTCATATTTACTATATGAAGATTCAATAAATAAATAATGAAAAAAAAAAAAAAAATATTCGACAATACTACAATTAACTTTTTAACTGAAAAGGCACCAACAACTGAATTTGTAAATACAAAAAACTATTTTGTTAATGAAAATTGTTAAAATTCAACAAATATTTTTAACAATGAGTTTGTTATATTGAATAAAATATTTGTTAACAATTAAATATAAATTTGGATTAAAAACCATAAATAGTTCAACAAAATAACCACAATTTTAATTATTGTTAAAGCTAAGGCACGAGCTCTATGTGTAAATTTGTCCTTCAAGTTGTGCTGAAAAAGGTCAACAAGAAAAAGAAAGACAAAATGAAAAAACAAAAAATGTACTTTGGACTTCAAGAAGAATTCTTGACATAAGTACGGAAAAAACAGAAGTTAGGAAAAACATGTAAAATCAATTAAAAATGGATAATCATTCAAAAAAGCAAATTTCGATCTACCAAAGGGTTAAAATACAATTTGGTTTAAGGATTGATGTTTGACTATTGACGTCAGCAGTCGTCGATGGCTGCGAGTGTAAGACGGCAAATCCATCTGAGGAGATCGAGTGTTTGCGATCGAAACATGTCATGGTAACCAGCCGCCTGGGTTCGAATCTCAGGTCAGTCAAGAATGAATGATTATAAATAACAATTTTAATTAATTTTCATGTTGTAAAAATTCCTTTCTTCATAAAATAATTTAATGAAAATTAAATTTGATGAACTTAAGCCTGATTAAAATATTAAAAATTTGGATTAAAAACCATAAATAGTTCAACAAAATAACCACAATTCTAATTAATAAAATATAAGTTTTTATTGTGAGTTTGTCATATTAACAAAATATTTTGTTGCTAACTAAGTTGAAAAAAAAGATGCAATTAAAATTTGTTTTTATTATTATTTTTTTAGTAAAATACATATGCATATTAAAAAACATCACTAATAACATTATTATTTATTTAAGCCACAAATTAAGACCTGGATGCACTGGGAGGCTCATACATCAGCACCCAACGGAATCTTGGCACCATTATCAGTAATATTCCAAAATCTATAATATATAAAAGAATGGTTAACATTTCTTTATAAATCATTATAACGTTACTTACCGTATAGAGTGATTAAATTTCGCAATAATTATTATATCGGTTATTCTTTTAAAGATTTTAGATCGAAAATCCAGATTTTTTTATTTAATATTTTTGGTTTTTTGACACAAAATTATTTTTTTCTATGATATACTTATTAATTTTCTACAAATGAAAGAAATTGTTAATATGACAATTTACAAACATGTTAATTAAGAAAATTGTTAAAAATATAAGAAAAGTTTTAGTTTAATTTAATTTTCTTTAATAACTAAATAGCTTTTGATATTTTTTCTGTGTGTAGTAGTAGTTAAGTGCATTTTCGAACTGTCCAGTACTTTTTTTTAAATCCAGATAAATTTTTTTCCTATTGTCCAGTTATTTGGCAGTTGGTGTCTGGCAATCCTAACAATAAGAGATAAAATATGCATGTCCCCATTATTTAATTGAAGAAGTTTTGAAATAATTTCATTTTGCTCATAAATTCTTATCTGGAATTCATTTATTAAACTTATCCAGCAACATCTAAATTTTGGAGCACAGCAAGAAATTTTGAGCTAAAAAGCAAAGCCATGTACATCGTCTGCCCTAACAGAAATGTTATAGAATAAACTTAAAACAAAATCTTCATCATATATTTGTTACAAATGGCCAGAGTGATGATTTTATGAATGTTATTTTTTCAAGCTTATATGGCCTAAATTTCTTCAATGTAAATAAAATTAAATTTTCAATTACAATATTTTGTTCCCGTCGCGACGTTTCGTCGACTTTTTCAATGGATTGTAATATGGAATTTATTTCACATTAAAAAGTTTATGTTTTCTTGATGTTTTTAATTGATGTCTTTTAGGATGCGCAGCTTGTTAATTCAGCATTCGGATCTAATTATGCCAGCCATACTCATTTTAGTTTTTTATTTTGTACCGAATACGCTGTTAACATTAAAAAGGTATATTTTAAAATGTTAATCTTGAAATAGAGATTAAGTTGTCAAAAAAAATTAAAAAATATATTGTTTGTTTAAGGAAAGTTGTCCCACATCTGATAAGGTTAATTTTAAGTTAAATGAACAAGTCCATTAACTAAATTGCTGATAGTCGAATTCTCGAGAGACCGCTATATGAACCAAATTCTTTGCTTAGTGTGCATTATAGGCCAGTGAAATTATTGGCTACTTATATGAATATGAGGGGTGTGACCGGTATAGGCTTATGATAACTAATTTTAGACTCCAATTGGATGAAATGTTGAAAAAAAATCATAAATTTTCCACTCAGCGGCATAAAATGTCATACAATGCGTTAGACAATTGGCTTACTGAAGAAAACATGTTGCAAATACATAATGTACCGAAGTGGTCCAGTCAATTGCCGTTAGAATATATGCTATTAAAACTTTAACTTCGACATTTTAAATAAGCATAGCAACAACATTAAGTTATTAGACCCACAATACTGTATAGCTGTGTGAAAATTACTATACCATATAATTATTCCTATTTTTCTTTACAAGAAATTTTTAGAATTTGCCGGAAATGAAAAAAATGTCTTTGCATTCTCGGGAGTAGAAAAAGTGCTGGAAATAAGAAACCTTTATTATATCTAGGGAGATCGATTTTCGACTTTTTTCAATAACAGGGTTTCGAATATTCCGAATAGTTGATATTTTAAAAAAACCGGTTTTTGGTTAAACATTTAAAAATAACCGGTTAACCGGTTTTAATTCGAATACATAAAAATCAAATCAGTTTTTGTAATAAAAAGTTACCGTTAAATAGTGTTTGCTCAAAAAATTCTTAAATAAAACTAGTGGTTACTTGTAGGACGTCAAATAGTTAAAAAGTGTGAAATTTTGAAAAACTTTGGTTTTAAAAAATTAAAGGAACTTAATAAATTAATTATTTCAGATATTCTTCCAAATTTATTTTAAACGAGTTAAAATTTGTTGGTGGCTAACCATGTCTATATGAATCAGTAAACTTCAGCCATATTTTTGAAAAGTTGCAAACAAAACCTCTTATCCAGGATTATATATTATTTTTTTTTTTTTTTTTTGTTTCAGCATTATAAAAACAATATCTGTCAATTCGTCGATCACAATTTAAACCCTTCCATGAGATTGTTTGATTGCTTTTGTTTTAAGTTTTTGGTAATTTAATAAATAAAACTGAAGCATTTTTCAATATCGTTGATTTCGCCGGTATGGTGTAGTTTTAAGCATGAAGATATTCTAGAACTACTTAAGAGTTTTTCATTTATTATTGGCAGCATATAGTAAAGAATTATTAGCAGTCTCTTAAAAACTACTTGGAATAAAGTCAGGTTTTACTTGGCGTATATTTATGTCAAGCTTGTAGACTAATTAAAAGTGGTTAGTAAGTCGTGACGTTAAAGAACCATTGCAACTTATCATTTTAGTGCTGTTTAAGCACCATTGTATTTGAAATCAGTTCGATATTATCACCAGAGATGATATCCTTATAGAGATATATACATATAGTATTTAGAATACTGTCAAAATGCTAATTAATTTTTGAGCTGAACTTTTTTTACAGTATTTTGAATTGTTTTTGGTTTTTGTTACAAGAACACACGCTTATGTAAGCGATTTACATTTACATTGCTCATGAGGTTTTTTTGACTTTTGTTACATTTTATTTTGACATTTTTTATAAAAACTTTAAAGGTACGTTCAGACTAATGAAATATTTGACAAAAATATTTCTTCTGATATTTGCTTCAAACTGTGTGAAACAAAAAAATATTTTGTTTGATGTTCAAACTAAGCTCAAATATTCGACAATTTTTGTTTGTTGAAACAGTTGGCAAATAGTGTTAAATAAAATACATTAATTCATGTTTGCCATGCGTTCCGACTAAAACAAATATTTGCATCAAATAATTATTTAATCAAAGTATTCAAAAATAAAAATATATTTCACAAATAGTAAAAATTCGTGCAGAAGCCTAATTATTTGTTTTATTCTGTGGGGAAGCATCTATTATATTGTTAGAACAGGAGTATGTTAAAGAAAAACAAAACTGGAAGACAAATGGTTAACGGAAACATGCCTAAAATTTGCGAAAAATTGGTAACAACCCCTAAAATATATGGTTCGGTTAAAAACAAAATGTCGGGAAAAGAACAACAAAAAAATGTTGCAAAAACAGCCATAAATTTGACTAAAAGTTTCCAAAAGTATAAGGAATGGCAAAAATTCGGTGAAAATTGCTAACTTAGCAAAAATTCGCAAAAATTGGCTAATAGCAAACCCTAAAATTTATTTGAAAGCGCTAAATCGGTTAAAAAAACAAAATGTCGGGGAAAAACCAAATAAAAAAATGTTGCAAAAATAGCGAAAATTCGCGAACAATTTTAATATTTCATACAAGCCATAAAATTGACTAAAAGTCCCCAAGAGTATAAGGAATGGCAAAAATTCGGTGAAAATTGCTAAATTAGCAAAAATTCGCAAAAATTGGCTAATAGCCGGCATGATAGCAAAGTCTAATAATTATTAAAAATCTTTAAAACTGTAAAAAATCCGAAAACTTAAAGGAAAAATTGCTTCTTTCGGGTACATGGCTAAAATTATTTGTCGTTGTTTGCTCTTACAATTTTTTTGTAATATCAAATAAATGTTTGCTCAAAAATTACAAAAATATTTGATTTTTTGTGTTCACACTATGTTCACATTGGACAAATATTTGTTTGCCGGCAAATACTTTTATTTGCTCAAAATCAGCTGTTATTTTATTTGACACTCAAAAATATTTTGTGTTCAGACTACGTTAATGAAATATTTGATGTTTGCTATCAAATATTTCATCAGTCTGAACGTACCTTAAGTTTGCCAAATATTCAATTAGAAAATTACTTAAATTACGGGTACATTTATAAATATTATTCTTTAATAAATTTTTTAAGCTTAAGGTCACTTTATAAAATTAATTAAAATATTTTTATTTTCAATATTTTGATTTCCGTTGGAAATCCTCTTCAGGAAATTTATATAATAAAATAAAATTTCAAGATTTGACAATTAACAAAATTATAAATTTAAAATTCCATTCTATAAAATTTAAACAAAAAGACAAACAAACAAAAAGGAAACTCAAATTTTAAATATATTCAAAGCCTAAAACCTATTTTAATGTCCCTTTCCGTCAATAATTATTTTAATTTAATAAATATTCACCAACTGAGCTCTGCCATCTAAAAATCATTTTACAAACAATCAAGGGCAAATACCTATTTATAATTATCCCTTTCACCAACCTATTTATTTTTATTCAATAAAAATAACATATAATAATAACATTTCTAGCATATATCTACGTTTCTTAAAACTTTCCGTTTTCAAAACAGATGTTTTCAAAATCAGGATTATGATTAAAATCCAAACAATGGGTTGATAACGCCGTTAAAAGAGGTCGAAGAAATAGGATTATAATTTAAGGCACATTTATAACAAATGTATGGAAAACGTATATAAATTACACATTACAAAATTACGGTTAATTTTACTTAAATAACCGGTTTATTCGATATTCGAAAATGGACATTTTAAAATATTCGACTTTGGTAAAACTAAAATAACCGGTTAAAACCGGTCGAATACTATTCGATCGATCTCCCTAATTATATCTAACAATTTATCATTAAATATTAATCATACGCCTTCGTCGTTATTTGAAATACTTTGCATTGGTACGTATGATTCTTATAATGTTAATCATACGTTAATTTAACCTTGATTATTTCCAAACATTTTAGAATAATTTGAAATAATTTGTCAAGTAAGCTGACAATGATTATAATCTGCGTGGCATTTAACAAATAGCAATTCTCTTATAAAATGGCAAAAAAAAAAGTTTATAAAATATCGATTAATACTGACTTGTAGAATATACTTAGAAAACACATAACAAACTTACTTAATTAAAGAATGCTAACGCTGAATATAAAGTGCTATAAAAGAATAACTGATAGAAATAACTTCGCACGTGCCGTGTATTTAATGAAGTTTTCTGTTAGAAAAAATTTAAGTATTAAACGACTACAGTTTCCCTTCTAATTTGCATTAAAGATAATAAAGTTTGTGATATTTTTTTTTAAATTAAAACATAAAGAGTGTTTTTTAAGTCAGATAAAACTTCTAATTGTAAAAACTAACACATTTAAATCAAAAAATTTTTATTCGATGGATCAACGGCATTAAAAGTTGATCAAGATTTTAGCAATTCTTGACATACAATTTTCTTAATTTTTGAAGAAATAAGATCAGCTGATACTACAAGCGTGAAAACCGCACCTAACGATGCATTTTTTCGATTGTAATGGAGTTTATAGTGTCTGGTGTGGATTTGTCTCTTTTCGTGTGCGACTATTTTGTTCATTAGCAATCCCGCTAGTGCAAAAATTACCTTTAAGAAATAAAAATCATGAAGTTGTTTATAAGTCGCGCGAATCGATTCGATGAAGGATTTTCGAAATAAATTTGGATAATTTGGTAGCATGAATGGAGACCAGTCCACAAATAATTATAGCGCCCATGCAAGAAACACTTCCGAAAAGTATATTAAGCGAGATGGTTTTGTTGTCTGCCTACAATTAATTACAGCTTGCTTACATTTCAAAAATGTATGTTAACCAGACTAATTCTTAATTGGATTACATTTTATATAGTTCATTTAATTAAGAACAGAAAATACCAGAATTGAAAATAAAAAAAAATCTGAAGAATCTTGATCAAATATTTAGTATTTGACAGTGACTAGAATTAAAGACATGTTTAATTTGGGTTAAGTTATAATACACGTTGGCCCAAACGAAGAGGTTTCAATGGTCTATAACTTCATTATTATTATTTGTCTTTTTTTTTTTTGTTTCTTTACACGCAGAGAAAAAAATATTTTATTTATTTGTTTATTTACTTAATTCGCCAATGAAACATTTCTTACCGACTTGAATTTAGTTGTAGTTTTATTTTACATTGTTCAATTCAACCATACACTTAAAATGTTGTCCTTATTATGGTTTATTTCCGGCAAATTATTGTTAATTTTAACCATATTATTATATCTTTAACCATAATATGGTTTCCTGCAAACAAAAACCTGGTTAAAATTCAACTGTAGTATGTTTCTCTTAGATAATTTTATCATTCGAATGCGTGTCCTGATATAAATTTCAAGGCTAAAAAGATTTTTTTTTAATTTTAGAAATGCTACTCTGCATATCTCTATCCTGCATTTATCATCCATATCTGCTGACCAATCTTCATATATAGTTTGGAAATTTTTTTTAATTTGGCATTAAGATGAGGTATTTTGTTTCTGCTAATTGTTGTCTTTTTAGCCATAAGTATTGCTGTGTGGATTAACTGCCGAAATGACCCGTAGAAATCACAATGTGCGGCAATAATGGCACCGCTCGAGAATCAACTGCGCAATTTTGAAAAAAGGTCTCCCGATTTGCGCACACATTTTGCTATTTGCGACGATTGGGTGATCTTAACATAAAATCAAAAACAAATCTTTATATTTTTGTGCTAAATAAAAAGTGTGTTTAAAAACTGCAGATTGTTTTCCCCCAAAAAACTCGCTACAGTTGTGTTAAATTAACTTTTAAATATAATATACTAAAAATACCTAAGAATACCTTTTATGCCAAGTGTACGGCTCAATGAACTTAACAAACGAATAAGGTTTTTAACAATTAAAATATAAGAAACTATTTTTAAAAAATATAAAAACAAAAAAAAATTTGTTAAAGGTCATTTAAAAATGAGATAATTTTTTTCTAATAGACTATAAAATAAAAACAACGTAAAACGGCACTAGTTAAGCTAAAAATTTTGTATTATATATATTATCGAAGGTTTTTGTTTTTGTATTATGAGATATTTGCGTGTTTATGATTTTAAAAAAAGAGAACAAAAATACAACATGCAAATATTGCAAACAGATAATTTAATTTATGACTTTATAAAATGAAAATATTAAAAGCCAATAAATAGTAATTGAAAACTAATAGTTTCCTATCGTTTTTAAATTTATTTGAACTAAACACAATCTTAATTTTTCTTATTTTTTTTTGTAGAATTGGCGCCATCGCTTGCAAGGTGTTTTACAATTAGAACAAGCCTTAAGATCATCAGAAAATCTGGCTAGTGTTCAACCTTGTTTGGATTCCCTATTGCGCACTCTTTTGTCATCGGAATGTAGAACGGAAGTAGCTGAGGAAAAACGCAAGATATTAGTTAATTTGATAACGCGCTTACCTTTGGATAATCTAGAAGACCGTACTGTGCAAATTATGAGTGGCCTATGTCGTCAAGGAGGTGCTGGGGCTAATCGGGTGTGTAAAGCCCTAATGCAAAGATTACCACCGGCTGCTATTATTTTGAAGTTAATAGCACAGGAATTTTTACATGCCAAAAGCTCAAGGGTAAGTAATTTGTCTTTGGTTTCCTTTAGCTGTATTTACAAACCGGCAGTGATTTTGTCATTTAGCCAGACAATGGCAAAAAAAAGAAAGTAATGCACTTGTTTAACTAAGTCTGAACAGACAAAACCAAGAATAAGGGTCCCTGCATAAACATTTATACATCCTTATGCACATTTATAGTATAGACATAAATGCGGAGCACTTGAACGAAGTTCAAGCTATCAAAGCTATTTGTTATTTGGATATTTAATGGTTTCATTTCATTTAGTAGCAACATTAATTTCCTGTTTTATTCTCCCTTCATTACTTTCTTTTATTTGGTATAAAAATTTTTGATTTGCATGATTGTTTTAAATGAACTGCACCTTGTGCTCAATGCATTTCATTTCATATCGTTTGCATGTCGCTAAACTTCCGTCGCCGTCACTACACTCAAATACAATTGAATATTAATAATTGAGACAGAAAAAGAGAAAGTTCAATTGGGTGTGGGTCTTATTTCTTTTTTGTTTTTGTGCTACAAATCAGCTGGTTTGGGGTAAAAGAAACAAAAGTGCAAAAGATTTAATTATACATGATTTACTCTTATTGAATAATTTATGATAAGCTAATCGGTAGTTTTCAAATATGTGTCAAAAGGTTATTTTTATTGGCATGAAAATTTAATATGGTTAGATTTTTGGATCATAAATAGATGAGGTATTAGTTATTATTGTTACCAATTAGGCCTTTCTTTTCTTTAAGCCATTTTATTTTGCAGAATTAAAAAATTTTGCATCAAAAATGTGTTAAATGCTACTGTGATAACAATGAAACGTAGAACTTTTCTATACGAAAAAAATTTGTGGATGATTTGAATTTTGAGATATTGAAATATTTTACAATTTTTTTTTTTTTATCCAGTAATGTTAAAACATACACAGAAAAATATCGTTTTCTTATTTGAAAACGAAAATCGCATATTTAATTAAAAAAATTTTTGAATTTTCAGCGATGACGAATTTTGTGGTATTGATAAAAACGTTTGGAGGTATAAGGTTAATGAATTTTTAGTCAAAACCCAAGTTTATTGAGTCAATAAAAAAAGTTTTTCCCCAAAATAATTTTTTTAAGCAAAATGTTTTCGTGATTGTTAAAATAAATTATTGGAAATTTTTAATAAATCAAACAAAATGTTTATCGAATCTTTATTTATTTATTCATTAATTATGATGTTCTAAATTCCCAATTTTGATTCTTTGACAAATACACTAAAATTTATTGTTGGGGGATAAGCTAGTTCCTATGCGGATTTCGCTGGTTGCTTAGGTCAGATTATCAGGAAACTTTTATCCAAGGACTTTGGACAAAACTTAAGATATTCCACAAATAAAACTGTGAAGCGAAATAAAATGGAAGAGAGTTGTAAATATACAGTCTTTACTTTGATTCAAATATTTTTTTATTGCATATAAAGAAATTTATAATTATTTCATTATTAAAATATTTTGCAAAGCGCAATTTTGATAAATTTTTGCATTGAATCAAATAAAAAGTTTGTTAACCTTAAAATTTCATTTTTAACAAACTGTGTTGTTAAAAATTTTCTTGAGATATATTTTTCTTTGTAACTGGAACACGAGACGAATTATTCTCAACACGCAGAGAAAAAACATAGTTGAAGAATGGTTTAAAAAAACATATTATGGTCCCTGCAATGGCAACAAACAAACGATTTTCACGATTGATAATATTTTGTTTCTATTTAACAATTAAGTGTTTACCTCCCTTGAAATCAAATATGGTTAAATTTAACAATATAATGTTTTAATAAAATAATGCTGCAACTGTACACTTAAACATATTATGGTTACTTTAACCATATTATTATCCCGGCAACCATATTATGTTTAAATCCATCTATCCAAAAGATATAACCATATTATGGTTGCCTTCAAACATGTTATGGTTAACATTTAATAACAATAATATGTTCAAAATTATAACATTTTAAAACATTTGGGGTATTCAAACATGCCTTCAAACATGTTATGGTTAACATTAAATAACAATAATATGTTCAAAATTATAACATTTTAAAACATTTGGGGTATTCACAAGTTGTGCTATCCAGTCATATCGTCATAATGTCCTACAAAATATGTTACAATTGTTTAAAAAATATTGTTGTGCTTCAAACAAAATAAAAATTTGAATGCTATGTTCAGTTATTCGTCATAACTGTACAGTAGAAACATAAATTATAAGCCGCTGCTCACAGCAGTCATATACATATATCTTGTTATTATTTTAAGACATATGACTTCACAATACCCTAATTGTATGTTTAATTTAAAATTTAAAATAATATGATTAGAAAACAACAACATTCTGGTCGTTTGTATTTTACTTTGTTGGCTTAAAATTATCATTCATTTTATTTTAATTATTGATAATACATAAATTTACGTAGAATAAACTAGTAGAAAAGAAAAAATATTAATGAAGGTCGTCACAGGCTGGAATATGAATCAATGGGTATTTTTTTATACAAATGGAACATAACACCTATCGGGAATAAAAACTTAATTAAATTAAAATTTGATACTTATCTACCTACCATTTACACATGCCACTGCCAGTTCGAAAAACTTAATACACACACTTTTTTTTACTAATATACTGTCATTTTTCGCAATGGCAGCTCCAGTGGCAGCAAACTGGACACCTGCTAAAAATTTAATGCAAATTTACTGGATTATTGTAAAATTGTAAATTATTTTTTAACTTGTTAAATGTATTATTATGATGAATTTTTTTAAACGCGCATTAATAAAAGCAAGTTTGTATTAATATTGTTAAAATAATGGTTATATAAATATATGTAAACCATTTCCTCAAAAATGTGCTCGGTATCCCAATTTGGGTTTTTGGTACATTTTTTAATTTGAGAAGTATCTCAAGATCTTTTTAAAATGAACTCGCAGTGGCATGTGGAAACACAGCAGCCAATGGCATAAGATTCGACTATCTCGAACAAATTTTCTTTGATAATATCGAGCCGTAAGCGCGAAAATAACGTAAGCGACATAATTTTCAATTTTCGTATTTTTTTATGTATTAGTTTATTGGCAACACTTGCATTATCTCCTCAAATGTCATGGGAACATCAGGTACCGTTACGATTTTATAGCAAAAATAGTTTTATTGTAAGCGATAAATTTCATACAAAATTTATATGAAATAAAATAAAACAAACTCTCTCCTGTAAAATTTAATTTTTGGCGCTTTCGTTATTTTCGCTGTTAGGGCTCGATATGTATACAGTAGTGGGATGCCACTACTTGCAAGTGTAAAGGCAGGGTTAACAAATAAATTGAAAAAATTGATGAAATAAATAACTATAATATGATTAAAATTTAACATAATATAGTTACTTTTGTCAAAATTCTAGGAAATTTTGATTATGTTAAGGTTGATTTTGAACAAAATATGGTTAGTTTTGACCATTATTATGATTAATATTGACCAAAATATGGTTAATTTTTACCATATTATGGTTGATTTCGGGAAATTTTTTGTGGATTTTAAACATACTATTTAATCATAATATGGTAACCTGCAAACAAAAACATTGTTAAAATCCAATCATAGTATACTGCTCTTAGAATATGGTTACCTCCAACCATATTTTTTTCTACGTAAACGAATATTTAATGTCAGAAATATAAGACATTGGTGTTTATAAGAATACATACAATCATTGCGTAGACAAAAATTCTTCGTGCTTAAAAAACTCTGCGATAGGTTTATTTCCATTTTTTAAACTTCTACTTTGTGGTAATTGTACCTTGCTTACGTTTATGGACTGAATTTTAACGCTTTTTATGTTATTTTTGTTTTTTCTTGTTGTCTTTTTATCTCTAACAAAAAATATTTAAAAATTTTAAGTGCATATTTTTTAAATTTTAAGCGCATATATTTTTATTTTAGTAATCGCAATTTTAGCTGCATTAAAGTGTAGTGTACCTTCTAAGCGTCCACCGCTTACCCAATAACCAACCTTAAATGTATACATGCCACCCGAATTACTGTAGAGTAAATGCCATACACAAAAGATCAAATAACGGCAATTACCCAATGAATCAATGTGTTCGAACACATGAGTCAATACAATGGTAAAGCTGATCAATCAGAATGTGAGTGACATAATTTTGATTGTCTAATGTAAATGATTACATTCCTTACTCATGCATTCTGATTGGTCATAGCATTATACATAGGGAATAACCATGATAATTCCATGGTACTGAAAGAGAAGTATAGATTTTTAGAATTGATACTATAAGTTAGAATAATGCCCTTAATTTTAACAACAGATATCTGGTCGTGTTCGTACCAAACAGTTATGTTTACCTATTCGGTAACACTATTGTGGTAATTTCCACTTTAATTTTACCTACGTAAATTAGCTATCGAAAATCGATGGTCCCAAATGCGCTACACTTTAACCCGTTGGTAGGGAATGCGTTTAAAAATTATGAAAACTTTAGATATCTATACACAGCTAGATATCTATTTGTAGAAATTACGGGCATAAGTAGGCAATATTGTAGAATTAGTATAAAAAGGACAAATAAATAATACTGAAAACATAAAGTGGCACTTGATGCCTAGTTAAATTATTTTAGTCTCTAATTCGGCTGTCGCAAGACGCCTAATCTTTAAGCTGAACCTACTGCTGTATAAAAGTACATTGGGCTGGCTATAGGGAAATCATAAAATAAAAACGTATGGTGTTTTCTTTTCTACAAAAAAATTTGCCTTTTTTAAAAAAAATGCAATTTGGTGTCTGTTTCTTAAAAATTTTGCTCCCGAAAAGCATGAGTTTTTTAGAATAAAACAAGCCAACCTTTTCGGAAGCAAAATTTTTAAGAAAAAGACACCAAATTGAATTTGTTTTAAAAAAAGGCACATTTTTTTGTAGAAAAGAAAACACCATTATACACTCTTACTGATGCCCGTAATTTCTACAAATAGATATCTAGCTGTGTATAGATATCTAAAGTTTTCATAATTTTTAAACGCATTCCCTACAAACGGGTTAAAGTGTAGCGCATTTGGGACCATCGATTTTCGATAGCTAATTTACGTAGGTAAAATTAAAGTGGAAATTACCACAATAGTGTTACCGAATAGGTAAACATAACTGTTTGGTACGAACACGATCAGGTATCTGTTTGCAGAAATTACGGGCAGAAAAATAACTTCCAACACTACAAAAGTCTGGGTTCCTAATCTTTATATATAAAATCTTCAAAATATTCAGACGGGTGACACTGTGAAGTCTGATTTTTGATTTTCGGTCTGCGGGCTGAGTGGCGTGGCAAAATCCAATTTTCATATTGCACCACCAATGAAATACATATATTTAGTTTTTTATTTTATTTTTTTTTTTAAGCCGTTGTCATGTTTTTCAAAACGAGATATCATACTCTTGAATCGGTTATGTAGTTCCGAAGATATTTACAAAAACCTATGTTAATAATGATCCAATATCAAAATTTTAAAACTTTCGAGATGTTGCATTCAAAAATCCGAGTTTTGGGTTAATTGGCAAACTATTAACATCATTCGATAATAAGTTAAATCTGTCAAAAGCAAATGAATAATCAAGCCGCGGTCGACAAGGTATTCCCAAGTCTAACAACCTCCTATAAAAATCCGGATTGGCTGTGCGAACATGCAATTTTAGCGCCAAAAAATTATGATGTCAACAATGTTGTTAAAGTAAAAGCTAAAACAGAGGTTTTTTGTCGGTTTCGGTTTTGAGGCATTTAAAACCGCGGTTTCGATTTCGGTTAAAACTGAACAGCAATCCCTACATTAAGTCCCAATATAATGGGACTTAACGCCATAAATTTTTTTCCGAAAATGAGACATAAAGCCATATTATTTTGCAGAAGTGAACATTCTTTAAAAGGGAAAATTATAGTGGAAAACTATTAATTTTTTCCTTTTACAAAATGTTTGCAGCTTTAATTCCTGGAGCTTAGAAATTTAGGAATTTTTAAAATCATTAATTTTATAGATAAATAGGCATACTAAGTGAAATAAAGCATTTGTAACGCAAAATATCAAATGGGACATAAAACCATAATGGCTTTATGTCCCATTCCACTAAAATTGATATGAGACTTAAGACCATATCAAAATTATGGCTTTATGTCCGTTTGAAGTGAGACATAAAGCCATAATGGCTTTTTGGCACCCCTCCGTATTTGTTTTTTTTTTTTTTTTTTTTTTGATATATGGCCACAATATAATTTATATATATATAGTACTAGCTGACCCGACAGACGTTGTTCTGTCCCAATTAGAAAAAATGTTTGCGTTCGATTTTTAAAATCCGTTAAAAATAGCAAAAAAGTATTTTTAAATTTAAATGTTGTTCATATACATACATATATATGATTTACATTTGATTTGAAAATACATATGTTTGTATATATATGCTGTGAATCT
This sequence comes from Pollenia labialis, assembly GCA_949318255.1. Classification (NCBI taxonomy): domain Eukaryota; kingdom Metazoa; phylum Arthropoda; class Insecta; order Diptera; family Polleniidae; genus Pollenia; species Pollenia labialis. The sequence goes on from OX439141.1 coordinate 118,291,553, forward strand.
TATAGTATTCTATTTACATTTTAGTTGATAAGATCAATATTCAGGTAAACAGTAAAAAAAAGTAAAACTTATTCGGTTGCTTTGCTAGGATATCATAATTTTTTAATTGCAATGCTTTGTAAAATACAACATTTTTTGTTTGGTTGTCTGGTTTGTTGATTGTCATTGCATATGCGAGCCTTACTGGAAACTAACTGCAAGCGTTAAAATTGAATGTCATGTCGGTTGGAATCATTGGGATCCGAGGTATCAAAACATTTTCTCCCTTGTACTTTCCTTTAAGCATTGTTGTTTCGATGACGTTATTCATCAGTTTTTTTACCGTAAGTCGGGTGCCATTACAAAGACGTGGTTGGTATATATTTCGTAACATTATGATAACCGATCAAACTTTTAGTTTGAATTTATGAGGAGGCAATCCGGGTAATCCCAGGAAGTTCGATTGGATAGTTGACGACATCGTTCTGAGAAGTAATGGAATCTACCGATTTGTACGTCTCCAATTTGCCAGCGATTTCACTTTGAATCTTAAAATTCAGTTCGTCGACATCAACGTAGCTAATATAGCAAGTTCGGTCAACAAATCATGATTTCTGTAATTTTGTGTAATGTTTGAAAACACCTTTCGGATAAGTTCGGACTTTGATTCGGTGAACCGGTAGAAATTGAAATATCCACCGGGATTTTGTCGTTTCCTATGTCCAGCAATTGTTTGGAAAATACGTCTCGAGATTGATTGTTTTGCAGCTCGACCCACATTTTCAGAGTCAATTTGAGCTTCCTAACGTGTTTCCACAAAGCAGACGACTTCAAACATGCATTTAATTCATCGGCGGGCGTTGATCGTGGTATCACTGGAAGTGTTTGCCAAAAATCACCTGCCGACAAATCATCGTACTTCCAAATCGGCTTTGATTGTTTCGTAGTAGGCGTAAAAGTAGGCGTGGTAAATTTTTCTTTCCATGAAAACTTAAAATGGAATAATACGAACATTTGAAAGAAAAATTAGTCAAATCTATGGAGCCGTTTTCGGATTTTAGGTAAATCGTACAAAGTGGGCGTGAAAGTGGGCGGGGAACAATTTTCTTTCCGTGTAAACCTAAGTTGGACCATGGCGATCACGTTAAAGAAAAAATCGTCCAAATCGGTCAAGCCATCCTCAAGTTATGTGCTTAATAGAAAAAGTGGGCGAAAAAGTAGGCGTGGTAAATTTTTCTTTCGGTGGAAACTTAAAATGCATTGATACGAACATTTGAAAGAAAAATTAGTCAAATCGATGGAGCCGTTTTCTGATTTTAGAAAAATCGGACAAAGTGGGCGTGAAAGTGGGCGTGGCAAAATTTTCTTTCCGTAAAAACCTAAGTTGGACCATTAGAAAAAAAAACTGTCCAAATCGGTCCAGCCGTTCTCAACTGATGCAATTACCAACGAACAACATTGATTTTTATTTATATAGCTTACTACTTCCGGTCCTAGAGCAAGTATTTCCCGGGCAATGGCTTTTCAGATTCCTCTGAAAGCTATCTAAAGTGAGAAGGCGCCCTGTTATGTAGCCTGAATGGTTAAAGTACATCTTAACGTCTCAGACAAGTAGGCAAATTACATGAATATTTGCTGTAGCATGACTGCATCGTGGGATTGGACGCAAAGATATCAGCCCCATTACCAATCTAAGAAAGGAGGGCCAGCAACCCACTTTTCCGAAATACAATTTGCTAACGAATCGCCTAATAAACAGGGCGCCCTATGCTCCAGTGGGAGTTAGAGGAATATATATCTATATAAATAAAAATCAATGTTGTTCGTTGGTAATTGCATCAGTTGAGAACGGCTGGACCGATTTGGACAGTTTTTTTTTCTAATGATCGTCATGGTCCAACTTAGGTT